>JAAAKG020186607.1:0-25220 GCA_010014905.2 Druon quercuslanigerum | reverse complement strand
GTAATCAGCGCATCAAAATACGTAGGTATACGCAGTGTGAATGATTTTGGAGGTAAACCTTAATCGGAAGTTCACCCTTTAATTTTTTAAACCATAATTATTTGTTCAAACAATTTATTCTCGCCTGTAAATTGTGAACAGTTATTATTTTTGGGGATGATTGATACATTTATTGAATTTCAAGAACAATAATTCTTTTTTAACATATTTGGTAATTATTTCAAGAATTTCAATTCGTTTAAACAATTTTTTCTCGCCTGTAAATTGTAAACAGTTTTTTTTGGAGGGGATTTTGAATGCAGCTAAGTAAATTTTTTAAAAGTAAAGTAAGTAAAGTAAAATTTTAAATACAGCCAAGTATTTTTTTACTAATTTTTAATTGTGTAAACCATTATTATTTGTTTAAACAATTTTTTTCACCTGTAAATTGTGAAAAGTTATTATTTTTGGGGATAAATGATACAGTTGATAAATTTTAAGAGTAATACTTCTTTTTTAACATATTTGGTAATTATTTAAACAATTTTCATTTCTTTGAACAATTTTTTGTGCAAGGTTCTTGTCAATATGTTAAATAATGTTTATTTTTTTAGATTTCCAATAGTTTAAACAATTTTACCATCCTGTAATTCGTAAAAAATTATTATTTTCTGGAATTAATTTTATCTTTAAAGAATTTTAAAAGTTATATTTTTTGTGAAGGACAGTTTGCAATATTTAGAATTTTTTAATTGTTTAGAATTTTTAAATGTCTTACACTATGTCGCTTATTAATAAGTATTTTTATTTATCAATACAATCGAGCTTAAAAATAAGTATTAAAAGGTAACTGAATTTTATTAAAAATTGGTATTTTGGTTGAAAATCGAACTGAATTGTAAAAAAGTTGCCTTTTTTTAGAATTGTACTGTTTTTAAATACAAATTAAAATATTTTTTGGTTTAATATCCAGTATTACATTTTCCATGGAGAATTCATATTTTTGGTTAAATTTTAACTACTTTGTAAAAAGAAACTTTATTTCAATAGTCATCATTTTATTTAAAAACTCATCACTACCTTTAAAAATTAAACTATTTTATTTAAAAAAAATCAATGTTCTTGTTGAAATATACATTATTCATTAAAAAAGTAACCATATCTTTTCTGGAAATTTTATCTTTTTAGTTGAAAATTAAACAATTTGATTGAAAATTTATCTCATTTATGTCAGTTAAAAATTCGACTATTTGGTTCAGAATTTAATTTTTTGGTCGGAAATGTAACTTTCTTGGTTTAATATCAAGTAATACATTTTCCATGGAGAATTCATATTTTTGGTTAAATTTGAACTACTTTATAAAAAAAAATTTGTTTCAGTATTCATCATTTTATTTCAAATCTCATCACTATGTTTACGTATGTTTACTATGTTTACTATATCTACGTATGGGACAATCTCTGAGGAATAAAAAAAAGTTTAAAACCTTAATTTCTCTTTTTTTAAGAATTTTTTTTCAAATTGTTCAATTTTGAAAGATTAAGCTAAAAACTAATTATATATAAATATAAGTGAAATATTAATATTTCATTGAAAATGTAACCATATCTTTTCTGTGAAATTTATCTTTTTAGTTGAAAATTAAACTATTTGTTTGAAAATTTATCTTACTTATGATAGAGAAAAATTCGCCTATTTGGTTTACAATTGAATTATTTGGTTGGAAATGTCTCTTTCTTGGTTTAATATCAAGTATTACATTTTCCATGGAGAATTCATGTTTTTAGTTAAATTTTAACTACTTAGTAAAAAAAAACTTTTTTCAATGTTCATCATTTTAGTTCAGAACTCATCAGAATTTAAAATAAAAAAATGAAGTTTCAAAAATTTTATGAATTAAATTAATTTTGATATTAAACTTAAAATTTCAAAAAAATATCAAAAAATGAAAAGAATTACCTTTACAAATTTCACTATTTTATTTTTTAAAAAATCAATGTTCATGTGGAAATATTATTTTTCATTGAAAATGTAGCCATATATTTTCTGGATAATTTTTCTTTTTTAGTTGAAAATTATACTATTTGGTTGACAATTTAACTTCTTGGTTGGAAATGTATCTTTTTTGGTTTGATATCAATTATTACATTTTCCATGGAGAATTCATGTTTTTGGTTAAATTTTAACTACTTTGTAAAAAAAAAAACTTTTTTTCAATATTTATCATTTTAGTTCAGAACTCATCTCTATCTTTAAGAATTTAACTATTTTGTTAAAAAAAAGACAGCGTTCTTGGTTAAATAATAATATTTCATTGAAAATGTTTGCAAATGTAAATGTAAATGTTTGCGTTTTAGCTTAAATTTTAGGTAAAAGTTGCAATTTTTGTCAAATCTTAATGATCCAGGGCTAATGTTATTTCTAAAAAGACTTTGTACAATAATGGTTATAATATAATAATAATGGTTGATAATTGGTTAAAAAAATAATAACTGTATGATTTCTGAAATTCTTTTTTTTTTTTTAATAAAACCCAACCTACAACTTAAACGATTTTTTTAACGGGCGCCCCAATATTTCCTTTATAATTCGCATCAATATACATTCTTTATTTCTTTTTTGATTTTATAAATCATTATAGAGGTTAGATGACTTTTAAGATTGACTGTACGGTCTACGTATGGGAAAATCTTTGAGGATATTAAAAAAAAATTCTAAAACTCTAACTTTTCTTTTTTTAAGTATTTTTTTCTTTAAATTGTTGAATTTTGATGGATTAAGCTAGAAATTAATTATGTATAAATGTTTAAAATAAATTTATAAATTTTTTTACCGTCTAAGCGTGATTTAGAAAGCAATTTTTGGGTTGAAATTATTTATATCATAGGATTTATATGGATTTTTTTGTTTTAGCTGCAATTTTCAGTAAAAGTTGAAATTTTGTCCAATCTTAATAATCGAGAGCAGATGTTATTCTATGAAAAATTCTTTAAAAATCTGTAAGTTTTAATATAATTCAAATTACCTAGGGAAATAAAATTCTTACAAAAATAATAATTATATGATTTTTAAAAGCTTGTTTTTTAAAAAACCCAACAAAATATGATAGTAAAGATTTTTTCAGACATAAAATCAGCTCTTTCTCATTAGGGTTGAATAAAAATGGAAACTTTAATCTAAAATTAAAGCTTAAACATATAAATCTATAAAGCTTTTGTTAAATACACAATTTCAATCTGAGAATTTTTTTGATGAAAGTGTAGATTTCTCATTTAAAATTCGCAATAATTAACATTTGATACTTTTATGAAGATTTAATCAAACATTATAAAGGTAGTACGACTTTTAAGATTGACTGCTCGTATACTAAACCCTTGAAAATATTTTTAAAAATCTAAAACTTACAGTTATTTCTTTTTAGGAATTTTATATTATTTTTCCATATTGTTAGATTATGAACAATTTATTATTAAATTGCTCAATCCTGAATATATTGAAATTATTTGTAAAATAATATTTATGTACAATTTTCTGTTTTAGTTTTCATATTGGGTAATAGTTGCAATTTTTATCAAATAATGATCGAGGGGCGATGTTATTCCTTAGAGTATTCTTCACAATATTCTGTTTGTTTTAATTTAATTGGAATTAAAATTAGCTAGAAAAAAATTTGTTAACAAAATCAATAACTGTATTATTTATATATTTTTTGTTTATTGATAAAGCCCAACCAAACTATATTGTAAAGTTTTTAAGGGGAAAAATAAGCACTTGATCATTGGTATTGAATAAAAATATAAACTTTTACCTAACATTATGCTAAAACATAAAAATCTATAAAGCACTTGTTAAATAAATAATTTCAACCTAAGCAATTTTTTTACAGATGCGTAGATTTCTCCTTCAAAATTTGCATCAATTTACATGTGGTAATCATTCGCAGTTAACTTTTATAAAAATCTTATTTTATTTTTAAGATTATTAGGTTCTGAACGATTTGGTTTTTAATAGTTCAATTCTAAATGTTTTACATTAATTTCTGCAAATTTTTAACTTCCACCTCTGACTTCCGTTTTTCAAAAATTCAAATTTGTAGTTAATTAATTATTTTTTTGAAATGTGTAAGAATCAATATATTGATTATCACACTAAATAGTTTTTTATAGTTTGATATTTTAAATAATTTTTTTTCATATCATGTAAATTACATAGAATTTTGTTAACACGCAAATTTTTTTATTGAAAATAGAGAACTGAACTTAAAATCAGTATCATGCCGACAGAACTGGAAATGCTTCATAATTCACGGAATTGAAAAGCGGCGCTACTATTCACAAATTAGTTCTCAGGGCAGAAATCTGCTTTATCAACTTAAATTAGGCAAAGACAGCAAAGTTAAGTTTCTTAAAGCAAATTTAAACAAATTAATTAGAAAAAAACATATAAAACATGGACTGTAGCTTCATGAAAATGTAAACTGCAAATTTTGAAAGCAATGTCAAAAAGAAAAGGAAAAAGATTTGTTGGAGAGGTAAATTTTGAACAGTAAAAAATCTACCTTACCTACTATTAGTAAGAATTTAACTCCCATTTAAATATTTTGTTTCATTTTTAATAATGCTTCCCAACTTTGTAATTAATTATGTTTAAGATACAGTACATATGTCATGTTTTATTTCGCATATATTTAATAATTTTCTTTAAAAAAACTTCGCATAATTTGAGCTTGAATTTCGCGGGAATTACAAAAATCTAGTTTTAAATTTGACCTTTATGCGTACTGAAATATCAAAAAGCATTTTTACCTTCAAAAAATGAAAGTTTATTCATTTTTGTCAATGTACAATTGTACATATATCAATATTTTAGAATATTTAATTATTTAATACAAGATAAAATTTATTTTGATGTAAATAATTTACGTCAAAATAAATTTTATTTATATATTACAATAATATAATATAATATATTGATAATATGTAATCAAATTTATTATTTATTAAATAAATAATAAATATGGTTTAAAACAAATTAAATAGTTACCATTTGAGTTTAGGATGGTAGTTGTCACACTGGCCGTCCTGGTGGCGGGGTCGCCTTTTTCCTCCAGTGTTCTCCAGTTCTTCTAAACTCTCCGTGCATTGCCACGACATCTCCAAATAATCTGTAGCTGTCTGTATTTAAATCATATTTATTTCTATTTTTTAACAAAAATGGCGAATCCAAATCTCTCTGACATGACGGAAGAAGATGCGGCTGATCTCCAGTTTCCAAAAGGTTGTTTTTATTGTTTAATAGAGCAAACAATACACCTCTGGTAAAGAGTAACATAACCTCTTCAATATTTAATTTGTATGATTTTTGGTGTTATTGATTGTCATTTATTGTTTTTTGCATACGTTTTAATTTCAATTGTTAGCATTATACACTATTGCTGTCAAATTAGTTCCAAGTTAATGGATATAACATATTTAATTCATAAATGAAATAGGGTGTGATAAATTGCGGTCCAGTGTATTATCTTATTCCAATTTTAACAAAAATTGGATGCCAGTTTTGTAGGAAAAGCACATACTTAATTTGCATTTTCTTCTAAATATATTCTAAAGAAAAATCGAGATATTTTTTCAACTAAAACGCGTGCACTAATTATCCTTGCTTCTTTCAAAAATCTGTTGTTTTGCAACATTTTGTTATAGATTTGACAGAAACTCTTGTATCATTTGAAAACGTTGCATTCACTGGTTTATTTTTCTAGTTCAAAATTAATTCCTTTAGTGCAAAATTTAACTTTTTGGTTGAAAATTCCTTTTAAAATTCAAAATTTGGTTGAAAATTAATGTATTTTGTTATAAAGCAGTGTTTTTTGGTAAAAAGTTAATCTGTTTGGTTCAGAATTTATTTCTTGGATTCGAAGTTCGTTTTTTTTATTGAAAATTAATTTTTTCAACTAAAAATTAAACGGTTTAGCTTTTTGTTAATAACTTATATTTTTTGGTAGACATTTAATCTTTTGGTAGAAAATTTATGTATTTAGTTGGAAATTTAACTATTTTGTCGAAAATTGGACTTTTTTAGTAGAAAATTCAAATATTTGGTTAAATATTCATCTTTTTGTTTAAGTTTCATTTTTTTAGTTATAAATTAATTGCTTGCTTTAAAAATGTTACTATTTTATTGAAAATTCGTTCTTTTTTGGTTTAAAATGATAATTTTCGACTTTCTGCTATTTGATTTTAAATTTCTATACTTTTTAGAGAACTTTGTCTTTGGTGGTAGAATAGTATTCTTCGTGGTGACTTATTTATGTTTTTAGTTAAAAATTCATTTCTTTGGTGGAAAATGTAACTATTAGATTGAAAATTCCTTTAAATTTCGAAATTTTGTTGAAAATGCATGTATTTTGTTAAACATCAGTATTATTTTGTTGACAGGTATTTTTTTTGCTTCAGAATTCATTTTTTTTATATTAAAAAGTAGTTGATTTTTATTGAAAATTTAAATGTATTATTTTTTGTCGAAAATGTAGCTTTTTTGATAAAACATTTAATCTTCTTGGTTGAAAACTCATCTATTTCGTAGAAAATTTGTTGTTTTTTTTGTGTCGAAAATTCATATTTTGAATTGAAAATTCAACTATTGTAGGTTCAAAATTCATTTTTTTGTTGAAGTTTCAGTACTTTATCTAAAAATTAATTACTTTGCTTAAAAGTTTAACTATTTTGTTTAAAATTCATTCTTTTTTTTTTAATGACCATTTTTAATTAGAAATTTAACTATTCCAGGGTTGGTTAAATATTTATCTTCTTCACTTGCAAATTCAGCTATTTTATTTCATAATTTCAGTATTTTTTTGGAACTTCGTCGTTTATGGTAGAATATTATTCTTCTTTGTGACTAATATATCTTTTTAGTTGAAAGTTTATTTCTTTGGTCAAAAACTTAACTATTTTGTTGAAAATTTGTCTTTTTTTGTTGTAGAAAATTCATATTTCGGGTTGAAAATTCAACGATTGGGTTAAAAAATCATTTAACCATGTTCTTGAAATTTCGTTATTGATTTATGAAAATTTATATTTTTGACTGAAACTTGAACTATTCCATTTTCAGTTTAACATTCATCTTCTTCACTTGACAATTCAGCTGTTTGATTAAAAATTTATGTCTTTTTTGAAATTTTGTCTTTTGTGGTAGAATATTATTATTCTTGTTTACTAATTCATCTTTTTAGTTGAAAATTCATTTCTTTGGTGAAAAATTTAACTATTTTGTTGAAAATATGTCGTTTTTTTGTGTAGAAAAATTCATATTTTGGATTGAGAATTCAATTATTGGATTAAAAAATCATTTATTATTAATTATTTAAGGTAAAAATTGATTACTTCGCATTAAAAATTTAACTATGTTGTTTAAAATTCCTTTTTTTGTTGTTAAAAAAATCACACTTTGTACTGAAGTTGTAACTTCCATTTTTCGTTTAACATTTATCTGTGTCGTTTAAAAATTCAGCTATTTGTTTGAAAATTTCTTTATTTTGTTTAAAAAACTTTGTCTTGTAAGGTAGAATATTATTTTTCTCGGTGATTCATTCATCTTTATAGTTGAAAATTTATTTTTTTATGGAAAAATTAACTATTTTGTTCAAAATGTGTTGTATTGTAAAAAATTGATGTTTTAGATTAAAAATACAACTATTGGGTTAAAAAATAATTTTGTTTTGTTTTAGATTCATTATTTTAATTAAAAATTAGTTAATTGTCTCAAAAATTTAACTTCTTTGTTGAAAATAAATTTTTAAATTTTTTGACTGAAAATTCAAGTTAAATATCAGTACTTTTTATTGAAATTTAATATTTTTGGTTTTAAATTGAAAGCTCATTTTTTTAAACTGAAAATTGAGCTTTTTCGTCTTTTTTCAAATAATTTATCTTTTTTGGTAGATATTTAATCTTCTTGGTAGAAAATTCATCGATTTGGTTCAAAATTCAACTATTTTGTTGTAAATTCTGTTTTTTTAGTAGAAAATTCGATTATTTGGTTAAAAATGTATTTTTTTTTGTTGAAGATTTATTGTTTTAGTTGAAGATTTTTTTTTTAAGTAACGATTTTGTTGAAAATTAATTATTTGACTGAAATTTAACTATTCTATGTTTGGTTTAACATTTAACTTCTTCAATTGAAAATCCAGCAATTTAACTGAAAATTTCTGTATTTCTTGGAACTTTGTATTTTGTGGTAGAATATTATTCTTGGTGATTACTTCATCTTTTTAGTTGAAAAGTCATTTCTTTGGGGAAAAGACTTAAATGCAACTATATGGTTGCTTAAAAGTTGTTTCAAAGTTACTTTTTTATGAATAAACAGAATTTCCGGATTTGTTAAATAAATAGTATGTACTAATTACAGTTTCACAACTTTATTTAGAAAAATACATACAAATCTACCACATGCTTGAAAACGGGGAAAATAAAATTAATAAAAATGAAGTAATAAAATGGGGAATACTCAGGAATTAACAGAAACCCAGAAATTAACTAGGAATACAAATTCGAACTAGAAATCACATTTAAACTTTAAAGGCGTAAATTTGGAAATCTTTCAAAAGATTAAAGAACATTCTTATGAATACTATGAAAATTTCAAACGATTTTTAATTTGGAGAATACCTTTTAAGAGAATGTTTTAAAGGATTTTAAAATGTTTTCTAAATTGTAAAAGAAGAAACGGGAAGGTTTTAAGCCTATTTTTCTAACTATGTATTCAGATTTTTTATTTTAGGAAAAATATCATCTTAAATGATATTTGGATGGTTTAGAAACTAATGACGACATTTTTAACAAAATGTAAATTTTTGAAGAACTTGAAATAGTTCCAACCTTTATAAGAATTTAGAATAGTTTCCAGAAAAAAATCTTTAGAACCCTGGGAAAATTATAAACAACTTTCTGGTGTGAAAAATTATTTTTGATAGAAAATTTCAAAAGATTTCTGAATGTGTTATAAAAAATCTAAACGGTGTAAAGGCATTTTTTTTATTTTGAAAGTTTTTTTTTTTGTTAATTTCAGGAATAATAAATCAGTTGAAAAGATACATGAACATTTTTCCTCTTTGTATAGAAATTTTACCTTTCGGTTAAAAATGCAATTGTTTGGTTGAAAATCAATTTAATTGGGTATTCAACTCTTCTGTTGAAAATTCGTCTTTTGTGGTTGAATTTAACTGTAGTTTGTTAAAAATTCTTTTTTTTTTATTTTGTTGAAATTTTATTTTTTTAACTCAAAATGTAACTATTCCACATTGTTTGAAATGGTTCTTTTTTTAATTGAAAATTCATTTAGTTCGTTAAAAATTCGTTTTTCTCAGTAGAAAAGTAATGTTTTTGGTTAAAAATTTATCTTTTTGGAAGGCACTTCCATTACTTGATTGGCAATGATTTTTTTGTTTATCAATTTATATTTTTGAGTTGCCAATGTTTGGGTATTCAATTATTTTGTGAAACATGGGTCTTTTCAATGAATTCAATATTTTTTTATTTAAAATTAAAATAGTAAATTCATCTGCTTGATTGAAAATTCAACTATTTCATTTAAAGTGACCTTTTTATAGAAAATTAATATTCTCGGGTAAAAAATTAAACTATTATGTAGAAAATCCACCTCTTGGTAAAAATTCCACCTTTTTTAGTAAAAAATGCAACTGGTTGAAAAATAATCATTTTTGGTAGAATGTTTAACTATTTTGTTAAAAAGGCTACTTAAAAAAAATTTGAAAACATTTTGAAAAGTTTAGAACAAAATTTGGATTTTTGAAGATTTTAAAACCAAATTTAGACGCGCTTTTTTAATTGTTAATGGTTTCAACAGAATAAAAAAGGTTTCGAAAGATTCGTGTTTAGGATTTCCCATGACTTTTCATTTTGAAAAATTAATCCTTAGAGAAAATTTAAGAAGCTTTGAAATTTGCGAGATTACAAAGTTTAAAAAAAATAGAGCAAGTTTAAGAGATATTTATATGTTTTAAATATAATAAAAGATAATTTAAAAGTTTTTAGGTTCTCAATAAATTTAAAAGAATGTAGATCATTGAACATTTCGAACAGAAAATTCAGATATAGTTCTAAATTTCTTTGTTATCAGTTGTGGAATATAGATTAATAATTGAAGAATTATTACAAAAATCCATTAGAAGTATTATTTATGTTAATCATAAATAAATTTTACGTTAACCGAGTTTAAACTCATGCAATTATAACTGAATTATGTACATAATCAAAGAACTAATATTGTAGTTTTATATACTTACTCTTAAATAATTAATCATTAATTAAGCGCATATATATATATATATATAGTATGTCGGAAATAATATATTATTGAAAGAAAATTGTGTTGATATTTATGGGTAAAGTAGAGTTAGGGGAAAGTATCTCGTTTATTTTAACTTTTAGAATTTAAGGCACATTGTTTATAAAAAGTAAAAACTGTCCTGTTAACTAAATATGCGCAGATAATTAGGACGATGAAATTTTATTGTATATTTCATTTTATGTAGGTGTATAGAATTTTTGTGGATTGCCTTTTTTGGTCTCTGTCGTATGCTGACATTTCTTAAGCATTTGTAATCTAATTGCATTAATTTCTTTACGACAAAATAAATGATAAAAATATTATTTTTTTTAAATATGATAAGATATTATAAAGATATGACAATGCATAAAATTACATATCGGAAAATCTTATGTTAAATGCGTTTTGTTCGTGCTTCTTGTAAGAGGAAATTTTATTTTTTCAACCGGGAAGAAACCGGGAACACCCGGAAATTTGGTAGCCGAAAATTGGTAAACACCCTCTGAAAATAAGTTACAAGTTACAGAAATTTTGTAGCTAAGTAACATTACAAGTTACTTGTTTAAAAAAGGAACTAACTTACAGGAAAAGTTACTGTAACTGTTATAGAGTTCACAGTCATTTCCATATTTTCCTGTACTTCCTCTTTTTCAAAATCTTATTTTCTTCCTATTGTTGAAAAAATTCCCTATTTTCGTATTTTTGATTTAATTATATGTTATTTAAAAATGCAATTATTTGTTCAATATAAACAAATTTATTCTATTCAAAACTAAAATAAGCTATCGCGAGTAAAAAAAGTTAATTTTTTTTTTTTTACAAAAAACTGGAATTTTTAACAAAATACTTGAATTTTTGACCTAAAACATGCATTTCCAACAAAAAAGATTACAATTCAACCAAAAACATTTGAATTTTTAATGAAAAAAGTGAATTTTTTAGAAGACAGTTGAAAGATGATTTTTCTACCATAAATGGTGAATTTTCAACCAGTTAAATTAAACAAAAAAACTAATTTTGAACAAAATAATTAAACTTTCACACAAAGAAGACGACTTTATCAAATTAATTGAACTTTTAACCTAAAAAGATGTATTTTCAACCAAGTGGTCGGATTTTTCAACAAAAAAAGGTTAAAATTCAAACAAAAACAGTTAAATTCTCAAGCCAAAAAGACAAATTTCTTAGAAGATTAATGTTATACCAAAAAAGATAATTTTTTATTAAAATGCATCAATTTTCAACAAATTTGGTTAATTTTGAAGAGATGGAGGAAACATTTTAACCCAAAAGTTAAATTTTTTAACACAAATGGTAATTTTTTACAAAAGAGTTCAATTTTCTTCCAAGAAGTTCAATTTTTATAAAAATAGTTTTATGTGTAACCAGATGTTTAAATTTTTTAAGAAAAATATGAATTTTCAAGAATAAAGTTCATTTTCAACCAAATTGTTGAATTTCAAGACAAATAGATGAATTTTTGTGCAAAAAATTTTAATTTTCAACCAGAAAAAATTAATTTTCCACTGAAATGATGAATCTTGAACCAAAATAAAATTCATTTTTTAACAAAGAAAGTGAATTCTTAACAAAAAATTTATAGTTAATACTTTTACCAAAAAAGGTTTTAGTTTTAAACAAAGAACAGTTGAATTCCATGAAAAAAGTAGAATTTGCAACAAAGCAATGGAGTTCTGAACTATACCCGATTATTTTTCAAACTGTTGTATTTTAACCAAAAAATATGATTTTGATCAAGAATAATTTACTAAAAATGGAATAGTTAAATTTTTAACTAAAACGAGGAATTTTTAATAAAGTAGTTCAGCTCTTAATCAAGTAGTTGGATTTTTGGTCAAAAAAATATAACTTAAAAAAGTGCCTTAAAAACAGGAAATATAAAATAATTTTCTAAAAAAAGGAAAAGAGGGGAATCAATGCCCTTCGACCGGGAAATCGGAAAATTCAAAAAGCCGAGAAATGAACGTGAATTTATTTTTTGTCTGGTATTTAGAAGAGGCTTTTTGTAAATCTAATATTTAAACGCGATAATTTGTTATTCAGAATTCATCAGAGAATAAGAATAAATTATAAATTTTCAGGTCGAATAATTTTAAGCCACTCTTATGAATCCCCAAAGAAAACCCCATAAGTGACAAATTTTAATTTTTTGTAATATAATATTATTTTAATGATAAAAATAAAATAATTTGTTAAAATAATTTTCAAAAAATAAACATTTTAGTTGTTAAACCTTTTTTTTTGCTGTTTAAAATTTAATTGTATTGTTGAAAATTATGTTTTTTAGTTGAAAATTAATTGTTTTAACTGAAAAATTTAACTCGTACATGTTTTGTCCAAAATCTGTCTCCTTAAGTTGAAAATTCCAACATTTAGCATCAAATTCCAGTATTGTTTTGGTATAAATTTCATCTTATTGGTTGAAAATTAATTTTAACTTCTTTCAAATTAATTTGTTAAATGAAAATGCAATTGTTCTATTTTTTTCGACCAATTAATCTTTTTTATAGAAATGTAATCTTCTTGGTTGGCAATTATACTATTTCGTTCAAAATTTACTCATCAGTTGAAACTTCATCTTTTTGTTTAAAAATTAATTAATGTGGTTGAAAATTTAACTATCTTGTGGAAAATTCGTTTCTTTTTTGTTTGCAAATTCATTTTACTAACTGCAAAATTTAAGTATTTTATTTTTGGTAAAAAATCTATCTTTTTAGATGAAAATGCCTGTATTTAGTTAACATTTTTCTTATTTGATTCATCATTTTCTTAGGATCAATTTCTAGAGTTGAAAACAAAATATTTAGTTAAAAATTCATTTTTTTTACAGAAATTTATTCTTTTGGGTTGAAAATTCCACTATTTGGTCAAAAAATCATATTTTTTGTTGAAAATTCATGACTGTGATTAAAAATTAGTTTTTTTGGCTGAAAATGCGTTCCTTTTTAGTGGAAATTTAAAAAAAATAGAAGTTGTAAATATTCCACTGTCGCTTGAAAGTTTATGATTTAGTTTTATTTATTAAGTAACTTATCTGAAAACTCGTTTTTTTGTTTAAAAGTTATTTTTTTGGCTGCAAATTGAACTATTCAGGAGCTCTTTTTTTATTTAGTTTGAAATGTTTAAGAGAATTTAAAAAGATGCTCAGGAGTTTTTAAATTAATTACATTAATTTGAAGTGATTTTCCAGCTTTTGCAATATTATAGGATAAACAATTTTCTAACATTTCTAAAGATATGGAACAATTTTACAGGACGAATGAGATTTAAAAATATTTAAAAAGACCATTAAAAAGATAAAATCATAAGTTTTAAAAACTAATTAAAAACTTTTTTAAACTTAAAACTTAATTAACTTTTAATTTAAACTTTAAATTAAACTTTAATTAAACTTTTTTAAATTTAAAAAGCAAACCATTGAATTCAGTAGAAAAGACTAAATTTAAAGATGATTTTGATTGATCTTTTTATGATTTTATCTTTTTTTGAAAATTTAATTTAAATTAACATAATTAACTTAATTAAAATTTAATTTTAAATCAATCATGAATTTTCATCAAAAAATAAGATAAAATCATAAAAAGATCAATCAAAATCATCTATAAATTTATTCTTTTCTACTGAATTCAATGGTTTGCTTTTTTAATTTTTAAAAGTTTTAATTTAATTGACGCTTAGGATCAATTGATGAAATGAATAAAGGATTTGAAATATTTTAACGTATTTTTTTCAAATTCCTTGGCATTTTCAAGAGCTTTAAAAACTTGCAGAGAAATGTCAAGGATTTAAATAATTTTTATTATTTTAAAAGATTACTAAGTAATTTTTAATTAATTTCAGTAACTTAATAGGATTAAAAAGGATTTTAAATACTTGACGATATTGTCAAAGGTTCTCAGACGTTTTCAAGTGCTTCACAAATTTCTAAGGGTTTTCAAAAGATATACAAAAATTCGAAATATTTTAGGAAATTTTAAAAGATTCTCAGAATTTTAAAATTTACTTCAATAGTCTAAAGGATTTCAAGGAATTTTCAACAGATTTAAACAATTTCATGGGATTTCCAGGGGTTTTAATAATTTTAAGGGACTTTAATATTTTAATAGATTTCAAATTTTTTTCGAAGATTTGAAGAGATTTTCAAATCTTTTTTAAATTTCATTTGTAATTCGCCCTGAATTCTGAATAATTTATCCTAAATCGTTTTGAATTCTTTTAAATCCTTTTAAATTTTCACTCAATTCTACCCAATTCAATAAATTTTTCCATGTTTTTGAATTGTTTTTTTTTTAAATGGATTTTTTTAATGAATTTCGTCTTAATTCTTCTTATTTCTTTTAAATTTCTCTAAATTCACTGTAGATTCATTTTAATCAATTAAATTTTTTTCGATTTTCAAAATTTTTCCAATTTATTTGAAATCTTTTCAATTGATCTTGAATTTTTTATAATTATTAGTCACTTTTTGTGTTAGAAATTAGCAGGGTTTCAAATATTTCCAATTTTTCATGGAATTCACACGGAATTGTTTTAAATTCTTTGGAATTCTCTTGAATTTCCTTCTGAATTCACTTAATTCTACTTAATTCAGTACATTTTTTTAATTTTCAAAAAATTTTATTCAATTTATCCTGAATTCTATTAATCTTACCTTGAATTCTTAGGCATTTCAGCAAATTCTTTGAATCCGCTTGAATTTTTCTAAGCTTGTTTTAAAGTTACTGAATTCAATTCAGGTTTTTCAAATTGTTTTAAAATGATTTGATTTTTTTTCATTCACCTTGATTTTTTGTGAATTTCATTGAATTCTTCTCTTTCATCCTAAATTGAATTGTTCCGAAATCTTCTGAATTTATCCTGAATTTGTTACCCTTTGAGGGCAAAAAAGTACCCTATGACGTGACAAAAAGTACCCTTTGGTCCCTATATTATCTCCTATAGGGACTTTGAGGCCTAGGGTGGTCCAAATTTGTACCTTTAAAAATTCCCCCATTTTATTCGTTTTCTTGAAAAAGAAATTCCGTAATTTTTTTTCAACGTTAACCTGTGCCCCGGGCTTTTGAAATTAACATGGGGTTTTAAATTGAAAAAGCTCGATTTTCAAAAAAATTTTAAAAATAAGTACTTGTTATATTTTTTGTGTGAATTAAAGGATTGTCCCCTAATTATTGTGCCTGGAAAATGCCCCAAAAACTGCAAAGTAGCAGTTTTCTATCGAATTCATACTAAATACGGTATTTAAAAAAAATGTCAACATGATTTATTTTTAATCGATTATTGACGAATTTTAAAGTATATTTTTAAGAACATTAAATTTTTTAAAGAATTTTTTCCCCCTGTAAATCGTGAAAAGTCATTATATTTCGGAATAAATCGTAAAAAAGTTGATGAATGTCAAGAGTAGTAGTTCTTGTTAAACTTATTTGGTAATTATTTAAACAATTGTTATTTGTTTAAATAATTATTTCTCCCTAAAGTCGTCAAAATTTATTATTCTCTGGAAATAATGACACAATTAAAGACTGTTGAAAGCAGTATAGTTTTGAAGGATGTTTGGTAATTACTTAAAGAATTTTGATTTGTTTACACAATTTTTTCCCCTTGTAAAGCGTGAAAAATTATTATTTGCTGGAAGTAATGACACAATTATTCATTTTAACGAATAAGCCCCGAAAAAATAACTTCATAACAGACTGAAAAAATTATTTCTATTAATTATTATTATTTGTTTAAATATTTTAAAAATATCTTAAGAAAAAAATATTATTCTTAAAATGCGTTAAATGTGTCATTAATTGCTGAAAAGAACAAATTTTCACGATTTACAGAAAAAAATGTTTAAACAAAAAAAATTTGTTAAGAAAAATTAAAATTATTTTAAAAATTGTTAAATATTCTGTAGAAACAAAGCAATACTCTTAAATTTCTTCAATTGTGTTATTAATTCCAGAAAGTAATAATTTTTCACGCTTTACAATGCGAAAAAATATTCAAACAAATTAAAATATATTGCTTCCAGCATTCTTTAATTGTGTCAATATTTCCAGAAAATAATGACTTTTTACGACTTTAGGGAGACAAAATTGTTTGGATAATAACAATTTTTTAAATAGTTACCAAATCAGTGAAACAAGAACTCTTGACATTCATCAAATTTGTAAGATTTATTCCAAAAGATAATCGCTTTTTACGATTTACAGGGGAGAAAACTGTTTAAACAAATAATAATTGTTTGAACAATTTAAAGTTATTATAAATATGTATGAAAACTCGTCAATTATCGATTAAAAATAAATCCTGCTGACAAATTTTTTAAATAACCGTCTTCAGCATAAATTTGAAAGAAAACTGCTATTTTGAAGTTTTTGGGGACATTTTCCTGGCACAATTTAAGGGGTTTGGGTGTGTAAAAATTAAAAGCTATTGGGTGAAAACTATTCCTTATGCACAACAATTTTAGAACGAGTACTTTTTTTTCAATTTTTTTGAAAATCGAACTTTTCCCATTTAAAGCCCCATGTTAATTTAAAAAGCCCGGGGGTTAGGCCTGATATTCCCGCGAAATTTAAATGATATAATTGCTATTAATATAGATAGAAAATACGATTTTTTATATTCTTATTCAAGATGCTTATAAATATTCATTAAATTCCCAAAGCACATGAAGGTCGAGCATATTCTCTAGCAAATTAGCCATGGTCCTGAGAATTTATCCGAGTACTTAGACTCTTTAAATCAGTTTAAAACATTGGCATCACTGCTAAAACAGTAAGTTTCTAAGTTGCGAACAGTTTCTAAAGTAATGATTCTCTTGCTTTCAGACTGCGCAACGAGTGTCGCGATAACGAGCAAGTACAATACCGAACTCGATGTGTCAGTTGAGAAGGAGGAAATCATTGCTTCAGATGCGATCTGCGACATATGTAAAACGACTTTATCCGAGCCGCACATACGCTGCGCGACATGTAAAAATATAAATATCTGTTGTTCCTGCTTCTCAAACGGCCGAGAAATTCAGGAACACAAAAACTACCACGATTACATTATCATGAAAAACGAATTCCCCCTGATTCCGAATTCCGGTTGGACGGCAAAAGAAGAGCTCGAATTCATGGATGTTCTCCTAGAATGTGGATTTGGAAACTGGGTCGACATTTCCCGAAAAATGGAGGGCAAAACCCCCGAGGAATGTAAATCGCACTATCTACAGAATTACATAGACAACCAGACCCTGGTTGGTTTACCCAAATTTAAGGAGACCGAGGCAAGTCTCTTCTATTCGCCACCAATTCCCTACATGTTCAAAGTTGAGGATTTAGAAGAGCCGCCTAGATTTGCAGCAGGAACTAGCAATAACAGATTGCTATCAGGTTACAATGCAGCGAGATCAGACTTTGAAATAAATTTCGACAATCACGCCGAACTCCTAATTTCCGAGTTGAAGTACGAAGATTTTAATTCGGATGATCCGGACGACAAGTTGGGAAGACATTTACAGTCAGCTCTAGTCAGTGCTTATAATAATCGACTGAGAGAACGCAAAAGACGGCACAAAATCATCAAGGATCATGGATTGATCACCCTGAGAAGAATGAACACTTGGTTGTACAGATATGATGCCACTATCACGAGATCCAGATTTGATAGGTTATTAGTTTTTATGCAATTAGTCGCCGGAATGGATTTTGATTACATCATCGAGGGTCTGCACAGAGCTGGAGAGTTGAAATTATACCTTCAGAAGCTTCTCGATTTTCGGAAAAATGGCTTGAAATATTTTCACGGTGTGCCATTGTTCCAGAAACTTGCGAGTGTTAGACAGGAGAGTGAGAGGGACAGAAGGAACTTTTTGGCGAGTGTAGATTGTAACTGGA
Organism: Druon quercuslanigerum; assembly: GCA_010014905.2. Classification (NCBI taxonomy): domain Eukaryota; kingdom Metazoa; phylum Arthropoda; class Insecta; order Hymenoptera; family Cynipidae; genus Druon; species Druon quercuslanigerum. The sequence goes on along the minus strand of JAAAKG020186607.1, from coordinate 6,998 downwards.
AAATCATTTTACACAGCACCAGCAGCAGCAACTTCAGCGATTTGGAGACGAAAGCTCCGGTTGTTGGGGGAATTTCCCAAAGAAGAGCTCCACCGCCTCTTGCGATCAGAGGACTTCCGGGATTCGAAAAACTTTCCCAGGCTGAAGTGGAACTTTGTTCAAAGGCTCGAATTGTTCCTGCGAGTTATTTGGACTTTAAGCATATACTGATAAGCGAGAACAAAAGGAATGGATCGCTTAGATTGGCACAGGCGAGGGTTTTGTTGAAAATTGATGTGAATAAGACGAGAAAAATTTATGACTCTTTAGCTGATCAGGGATATATTACTAGACCTGCTCAGTAATGTTTTTTTGTTGTTATTTTTTTGTAAATAGTGTAGATAGATTAAGTTTATAATTTTAGGATTGTTTTAATATGTGATGTGATATTAGAAATTAATTTGTAATTTTTTTTATAGGAGCGATATACAATAAAAGTTTTTTTTACTTTGTAAATTTTGAGGATTCGAATAAGGTTCCTAAAGTATTTTCAAGATTTGGTCCCTATGGTACCCTATTGACAGTCCATAATGAAACTTTAAGAAAATTTATAATAAGTAAAAAATTTAACTCGCACATCTTTCGTTCAAAATGTATCTTCTTAACTTGAAAATTCAAACATTTGGCTTCACATTCTAGTATTTTTTTGGCAGAAAATTCATCTTATTGGTTGAAAATTAGTTTTATCTTCTTTCAAATGAATTTCTTTAACTGAAAATGCAATTTTTTTATTTTTGGTCGACAAATTAAACTTTTTTATAGAAATTTAATCTTCTTGGTGGAAAATTATATTATTTCGTTCAAAATTTACTTTGATTTTATTGAAAATTTAGTTTTTTACTGAAAATTTAATTATTCCATTTTTGAAAGTTTAACTACTTGTTGTAAATTCGTCTTTTTGGTAGAAGAGTACTCTCATTGGTTGAAACTCTATCTTTTTGGTTAAAAATTATTTAATGTGGTTGAAAATTTAACTATCTTGTTTAAAATTCGTTTCTTTTTTGGTTGCAAATTTATTTTACTAACTGAAAATTTAAGTATTTTATTTTTGGTAAAAAATCTGTATTTTTAGTTGAAAATGCATGTATTTGGGTATTTTTTTTTAGTTGATGATTTATCATTTCAGTTGAAAATTCACTTAAGGTTTTCCATTTTTTGTGGAAAATTTAAACTTTTTTGATAGAAATGTTATATTTTTCGTTAAAAAACGTTCTGTTTATAAAGAATTTAATTATTCTATTTTTGGCAAGAATTAATTTCTTTGTTTTTTTGGCTGAAAATTCTTTTCTTTTTAGTTAAATTTTTTTTAACTTAAGTCGTAAATTTTCCATTGTTGCTTGAAAATTTATGTTTTTAGATGAAAATAAATTAATTTGTCTGAAAACCCTTTTTTTGTTTCAAGTTTAATATTCTAACTTCAATTTGAAATATTCTAGTTTTGGTTGAGAAATTTTTTCTGTTTTATTTGAAGATTTATATATTTTTCGGAAACTGCATCTTTTTTGGTAGAAATTTCAGCTTTTGGGTTTAAAATTGAATTATTTCTTTGATTATTATTTGCTTTAATATTTTAATTATTTGTTTGTTGGAAATTTATTGTTTCAGCTGTAAATTTAATTCTGATATTTTTGTTTAAAAAATCGTTTTTTTATGAAGAAAAAAACTATTTTGTTGAAAATTGGTTTTTTGTTTTCTTGAACGTTTATTTTTCTAATATTTTAGTTATTCTAATTTTAGTAGAAAATTAATCTTTTGGCTTGAAAAGTAACTAACTATTTGGTTAAAATTTTTTTTTCTCTTAAATTTAATTATTTTAGTAAGAAATTAATTTCTTGGGTTCAAAATTTATTTTTTTTATTTAAAAACTCTAGTAAAAAGTGTTTAAAATGTGCTTTTGGTTGCAAATTTATTTTACTAACTGAAAATTTAAGTATTTTCTTTTTGGTAAAAAATCTGTATTTTTTATTGAAAATACGTGTATTTGGTTAATTGTTTTTTAGTTGAGGAAAATTGAACTTTTTTGATAGAAATTTAATATTTTTCGTTAAAAAACGTTCTGCTGGTAGAGAATTTAATGTTTCTATTTTTTGCCAAGAATTCATTTCTTTGGTTGAAAATAAAATATTTAGTTAAGAATTCATTCTTTATATAGAAAATTATTCTGTTGGGTTGCTGATTCTACTATTTAGTCAAAAAATTATATTATTTGTTGAATATTCATGACTGTGGTTAAAAATTAGTTTTTTTTGCTGAAAATTATTTTCATTTCAGCTAAATTTTTTTTTAAGTTATAAATTTTTCATTGTTGCTTGAAAATTTATTCTCTTAGTTGAAAATTAATTAATTTGTCTTAAAACCTTTTTTTGTTTCAAGTTTACTTTTCTAACTTCAAATTGAACTATTATAGTTTTGGTTTAGAAATTTTTTCCTGTTTTATTTCAAAATTTATATATTTTTCTGAAACTGCATCTTTTTTGGTAGAAAATTCAGCTTTTGGGTTTAAAATTAAATTATTTCTTTGAGAATTATTTTTTTTGCTGGAATTTGATCGTATTAACTGTAAATTTAATTTTGATATTTTTATGTAAAAAATCGTTTTTTTATGAAGAAAATAACTGATTTGTTGAAAATTCGTTTTTTCTTTTGGTTAAACGTTTATTTTTCTAATATTTTAATTTGGCTACGTTTGGTAGAAAAATAATCTTTTGGGTTGAAAAGCAACTAACTATTTGGTTAAAAACTTTGATTTTTTTTCGAAGATTCATTATTTTAGTTAGAAGTTAATTTCTTAGGTTCAAAGTTTATCTTTTTGATTTGAAAACTCGAGTAAAAAGTGTTTAAAATGTGCTTAGAAATAAATTTTTTTAAATTAAGCGCCGTTTCCAATTTGAAGCAAAACATATTGCAGGCCTCACAGACCGGTCCCTATATTCCTTATTGTACCCTATATTTGGATAAGGTCCCTAAGAAAATTTATAATAAGGTCAAAGCTTCTAAGAGTCAGGTATTTTGAAGAAAATAGCAAAAATCAAAGAATTTGTGTAAAAAGTAACTATAAAATATAATCAGGACTGCTACACAGTTACTAATAGTCACTTTATTTAAAAAAAGTTCAGATTAGTCAGTTTTCTTTCAAAAAATTAACTCATGGGTTAATCACTGCTCAGTTCAGGTATATACCTATTTCTGACTTGTCTTAAATTCTTTTGAAATATTCCTGGGTATTTTGAAAGATTCTAAAAGATTTTTAATAGATTTCAATAATTAGAAAGAATTTGTAAGATTTTAGAGTATTTTTAAAACATCTGCATTTTCACGAGCTTTTAAATAAACATGTTTTTGTAATTTTTAAAGATTCCAAGGAATTTTGTATTCATTTCATTGATTTTAAAGTAACTTAAATATTTTAAGATACATAATTTTATATCATTTCGGAAGATATGAATATTTGAAGACTTCCCAGTATTTTATACAAGTATACAGTATGTTATACAGTATTTTCCTACCTGGAAAATCTGGAATGGTCAGGGAGTTTGTATATACCTGGAAAAACCTGGAGATGTCAGGGAATTTTTTCAAGAGCAGAGTTAATTTTTTTTTAAATTGCAATATTAAATGGAATAACACGCTCTTATGTTTAAAATCAATTTTTTGACTAAAAGTGCAGTTTATTAAGTTTATTTCAAGTGAAACTCGAACTATTTTGTTGAAAATTTGTTTATTGTTTTTTTTTCTTATTGAAAATTAATTTTTCTACTTAAAATATAACTATTTAATATTTGGTTGAAAAATTATTTTTAGTTACAAATGTGGACCTTTTGTTATAAATCAATCTTTTAGGCATAAAATAATTATTTTTATGGAAAATTTAATGATTCTAGTTAAAGACTCATCAATTTATTTCAATATTCATGTTTTTGGTTTCAAATTCAACTTTTTAAGTTGACGAATCATTACTTTAGTTGAACATTCGTAGATCTGGTTAAAAATGCATTAAAATTCGTCTTCGTTGATAAAAACGATTCTTCTTTTCCATTTTTGTTTGAAAATGGATATTTTTTTGTTTGAAATTTAACTGTTTAATTGAAAATTTGTTTTATTTGTATTTGACAATGCAAATATTTTGTTGAAAATTCATGTATTTATAATTTTGACTCACATTTTTTTGTCTATATGGTCTCAAAATAGTAGAAAATTCATCGTGTTGGTTAAAAATAAAACTACTTTGTACAAAATTTATTCGAGATAAAGATTGATCATTTTAGTTGTAAATTGAACTGTTCAGTTGAAGGTGGGTCTTCTTTAATTGAAAAATTCAACTTTTTTGTTAAAAATTCATACATTTAATTTACAAGTCGTCTTTTTTGCTGGAAAATTAATTTTCCTGTTTGAAAAGTAATTGTGTTGTTTAAAAATCCATTTTGCTGCTTGAAAATTCAAGTATTGCAATTAAATATTGATCATTTTAGTAATTAATTTATCTTTTTGGTTGAAAATAAAACTATTAGGTTAATGATTAAATTAAATTTGTTTGAAAATTAAATCTTTTTTTGTAGGAATAATTTTTTTAACTGAAAATTTAACTATTCAATTTTTGGTTGAAAAGTGATCTTTTTTAGTTCAAAATTCAGCTATTTTTTTAAAGATTGATTCTTTTCAGTTGAAAATTCAACTCTTTGATTAAGAATTAACGTATTTTTTTGGAAAAATCGTCTTTTTGGTAGAAAATTAATCCTTTTGGTTAAAAATTTAACTATTTGTTTGAAAATTCATGTATGTATGAAAAAATTTAAACATCTAGATTTCTCAAGATTTTGAAATAACATTCTTAAGCTGGAGTGCTTTGATTTGTAGTTTATTTTTATTGCTTTAAATGGAAAAATGTTTAGCTTTAGAGTTAAATTTTTAAAATTTGTTGACCTTGAAAAAATTCATTCAGTTAAGGTCCCTAAAGTACCTTATTTTCAAGATTTAGACCCTATGATTCCTGTTTTGAAAAAGAGGGAATTATTGCAATTAGTGACTGTAAAAAATAATCAGAGCTGCTGTGAAGTCACTATTAGTCTCCTTTTCTGATATCACTTTTTACTTAATTTTTTAGGATAGTCGATATATTCACTTTTTTCAATAAGTAACTTATATACGTTAATTTAAAAAGTTTTCAAAGGATTTTAATTATTTTAGGAAATTTTAAAATGTTCCATGGAATTTTTTCATTATAAAATTTGAAGGGATTTCAAAGCGCTTGAAATATTTTAACATGAAGTTTCTATGATTTCGGAAGATATGGAACTATTTTACCGGAGCTATAAGGTTTTAAGATTTTAAACGATTTTACAAGATTTTGTAAGATTTCTTATGATTTTAACTACTGTAAGGTATTGTAATAAATTTTCAGGAAATATACTCATATAAATACATAATATTTTATTGGATTTTAAAGAATTTATTTATGAGAAGTGAGGGGTTTGGTAGGGTTTCAATAATTTGAAGTAATTTGGAATTAGATTTGCAATTAAAATTCTTTTTCAATTTCAAGAGCTTCAAAGAATGTCAAACAAATAGTTGAATTTTCAATCCAAAAATATGAGTTTTCAACAAAAATTTAATTTTTAACAAAATAATTGAATTGAATGTCAAAATAGAATTATTTTCTACAAAAAAGTAGCATTTTTAACAAGATTTGAAGTTTAAACTGAGAAAGATTTTTTGGCCAAGACAAAAATCAGCAAAATTGTTAAATTTTCAAGCCCGGAAGACGATTTTTTTACAAAGCAGTTGAATTTTGAACCCGAAATTAGGAATTTTCAACATAAAAGTTAATTTGACACTAAATACTTATATTTTCAAGTTAAAGGGGCAATTTTCTAACAGGATTACAATTTTTGTAATATTATTTCAAAAGCTATTGCAAAGTTTTAAAATTTTTAAAGAGATCAAAAAAAAATTTTAAATACGAAAAGATTTCATAAAATGTTAAACAAAATGTCGTTTTTTAAAGATTTCAGAAAAAAAGTGGAAGCTTTTTAAGGTTTTTGAGAAGTTTTGAGATAAAATTTTTTTAAAGATGAATCTGAGCTGATTTTTAATTTTAAAAATTAATTTTAAGAAAACGTTTTTAAATATTTTAAAACAGTTGGAATAATTTTCTAAGATTTCGAAAAATAATGTAGAAGATTGTAAAACAGTATTTTGAAAGACTTTAACGACTTTAGAAAGAAATTGGAAGTAGTTTAAAAGATATTTATAAACTTTGAAGATAAAAAAATAATATTAAACTTGGAAAGATTTCAGAAAATTTCAAACAAAGTGTAGATTTTTTTAACATTTTAAATAGAGTATTTAGACGTTTTTTAAGAATATTGAAAGGTTTCGAAAGAATAAAAAAATGCTCTTAACATTTTTGGAAATTTTTTTAATTATATATATATATATATATGTTTTTATTTTACCAAATTCGTTATAAAGAATATTTAAAAAGATTTCAAAGCATTCCAAAAAATTTCCTAAATTGTCAAAAAGGAATCTGGGAATTCAAATCACATTAAAAACATTTTAAAATTTGTAAAACATTTCAAAAATAGTTAAACATTGAAAAATATTTCAAAAAATGTCAAAACAAACGGTCGATTTTAAAAGATTTTCATGTAAAATTGTGATTTTTTTCAAAGAATTTGAAAGGTCTGAAGATCATGGGAATATTTAAAAGGTATACATTTTTTTTAAATTAGTTTGAAAAGCTTTAAAGCATTTTCAAAAATGTATAGTATCTTTTTTCTAAGCTTAAAAAAGTCCCAAATATCTTTTAAATTGACTTAAATTTTTCCTTAAATCTTTTCTCAAATTTTTTTAATGTCCGTAAAATAAGAAAAGAACTGTTTAGAAATTTTCTAGATACTTTTTCGATATATCGGAAACCTTAAAAAATCTTTTTGAATTTTGTCAAGAACATTTATATA
>JAAAKG020186596.1:0-25221 GCA_010014905.2 Druon quercuslanigerum | reverse complement strand
TTTCTTTTCAAAAGTGATTTCTCGAGCGAATGATTTCCTTTTTTTTTTAGTTTTCGTGTAAAGGCTGGGCCGTGCAGTTCTGAAATTTGCTTAGATTATGCTCTGTGTCGGGCACAAAATATGTCATTTTTTAGAAGACATCAGTCCATTCTTTCTGTCTGCCCCCTCCTTTTCTAAACCTTACTACCGTTGTCTTTTCTACATTTCAATTCAGCTTTTTCCCATCTAAGTATTTCTCTAAATCTGTAATTAAGCCCACCAACCCTTCTTCATCCTCTGCCATCAGCACTATGTCGTCTGCATATGCCAGTGTATATATACCCAGTGGGCACAAGCGTTAAAGAACATCATTAGATGTTCAAAATACGTCTTTAAAACGTCTCTGGAACATTGTATGTTTATGGAACGTTATTTGGACTAATTTAGGATGTTTTTGAGTCGTTCTAATGATGTTCTTTAACGCTTGTGCCCACGGGAAAATTAAATATTTTGAAAATTAACCTTAAAATTTTCACAATCAACATTCGTAAATTACCAGAACAGGTAATATTTCAGAGCTTTTAAAATTGCATATATTGAACTTTTAAAGCATCCATAATTGCTAAATACATTCCCTCAAAGAGGAGTTTTGCGAAAAATGGCCACCATGAGTGTACCCATGGTCAACGGAATAACGGTGTGAAATATTTTCAATGAAACAGCGGGTGGTCCCGCCGTTAGAGATTAGAGCCAGTTGAGAGAAATTAAAAATAATTAAAATATTAAGGAATTTAATTTTAAGATTCTGCATAAGGTGCATTACATAATGACGAGACGAGTAAAAAATATAGAAGAAAATCGGTAAATCGGTTCAATGTCTTTTGAGAGTTTTCGTAATTTCTCCTTTCTTCTCAGATTCTAAAAGGAAAAATTCTGAAGAAAGATCCTGCATCAAGAATATTGGAAATTGTTGATTTTATTTTCATTTTCATTTTCAAGATTATACTGGAAAGGTATGAAATTCTTAGCCTTTGTTTGAAGTATAATTGCTTGCTTCACAATGAATGTGTTGTTCAGGATTAATGCACTATTTTGTTTCAAACAAGGTAGTTTCATTTTTAACCAAAGAGATTAATTATAAGCTAAACGGATGAAGTTCAAAACATTAATTTTTAAACAAACAGTCCTATATTTAACCAAATAGTTCATTATTCAATGAAAAAGTGTCTATACTAAAAAAAAGATAAATTTGCAACAAAAAATGGAATCAATTTTCATTAAAAAAATACGAATTTACTACAGAATATATACATTTTCAACAAAATTGTTTAAACTTTAAAGCCAAAAAGGCGAATAGTCTTCGAAACGGTTTAATTTTTAACCTGAGATTATAACATTTTAACAAAAAAGTTAATTTTCTACGAAATAGTTAAATTTTTAAATGAATAGTTTTACTTTGAACTAAATATTTGAATATCGTTATAGTTAAATTATTAGCCAAAAGTATGAATTTTTAACAAAAAAGTTGATTTGCTACCAAATATTTTTATTTCCTACCAATTTTATATATTTTATAGCCGAAAAGACGAATTCTCAACAAAACGTCGGATAGTTGATATTTCGACAAACAAATTTTTAATTTTTAAAAAATTGTTCAATTCAGCCAAAAAGACGAAACTTCACAAAACCGAATTTATTTTAACAAGAGTTGAACATTCAACCAAATATTTGAACTTTTTAATAAAAAGATGAATATATTTAACGAAAACAAACTTCTTAACCTAGAAGATCTATTTATTACCAAAAAAGACGAGTCGTCAACAAAAGAAATGAAAATTAAAACAAAATTATGATTTAATTTAAATTGATGAAAAATTATTAAATAAATTAAATAAATGAATGATTAAACCAAATACACTCAACTTCCAGTTAAGTCAAAGATCAGTTATGTTAACGATCATATATATCAAAACGCACCGCCCAGTTACTTCACATTTTACGTCACTTTCACTTAACAACACGTACCACTAAGCAGCACAGACACAGATACACGCGGCACACGTATAAAGTGCACTCTTTCATCTTCTCCGCCCCAATAGACATTGGTGGGGTTAAGGGGAATTTGACGTAACTGAACTGTTTTTATTTCAAAGGCTTTGACTTAACTGTAAGTTGAGTGTAGTGGAAATTTTAACTCAAAAGATAAAAAAATTCAATTAAGAGTTAATAATTACCAAAAAAGAATAATTTTCAACAAAATACATACAGTTTTAATTAAAGAAGATAAATTGCCAATCAATAGGTATAGTAAATCAGTTTTCAGTTAAAAACATAAGTTTTCAGTTAGAAACATAAGTTTTCAACATAAGAGATGCATTTCAAACCACGAAGATTAAATTTCTCTTCAAAATATACAATTTCAAAAAAAGCGGAATAATGGCAATTTCAGTTAAATATGTGAATTTTTAAATAAAATGATAAATCTAAGTGTATATATGGACTTCCGTTTCCGACATGAAAGTGTAAGGTAGTGGGAATTGTGGATGCTGAGTTTTTCCGATAATTGTTGTGAAATTTGAGGTGAGTGAATTGTGGAAGTGTATAGAAGGGTTTGAATGTAAGAGATTGTTTGAGGGATTGTGAAGCTGAAAAGGGGATGATGATATTTTTGAGGATTGAGACAGATTTGTGTGAAAGTTAAAGTTAGGTTGGTTTGAGATTTGTGACAAGGTTGGAGGACTATGTTGATCGGGTTAATAGTAGCAGGGTTTGGTAGAGACGGAGAAAGATAGTACAAGTACAAGAACGCGACGATAGATAGAGACAGGGAAGGATAGAAGGCCGGAACGTTTGAAATTGGATTCATGGATAGCGAAAGAGTGTAAGAAAGAGGAAAAATCGGATTTAAAGCAGGAAGTATTTAGTACACAGAAAGAGAAGATCAAAGAAAGAAAGGTAAGGGGGAAGTACAAGAAAACTATAGAAAAGGAGAAATTAGGAGCAAAAAGCGTAGGATCGATTCAGGCTTTTATCAAAAGGAAGAGAGGGGAGAGGGTGAAGAGAAGGCAGTGAAAAGATGGACGATTAAAGTTCCAACTTAAAATATCCAAAAATGTTTAGATCACCACCGGAAAAGCAGAGTTTTGTAGAGAAGGGTGAGCATAGTAAGGGGCTGAAGGAAACGGAGATGAAACCGAAGATCAGAGGAAAGAGGAAAGACTGAAAGAAATTCGCGAAGTCATTATGGAAGTAATGGGCATTTATGAAGAAAAGCACGAAAAAAGGGTAGAGGAATTAAGGAAAGAAATTAGGCGGGAAATGGTTGAACTTAGGAAAGAAATGAAAAATGGGAAGAAGTTAGGGAACAGTTAGAAAAGAGGATGCAGTCATTAGAGCATAAACTAGAGAACTAGGAGGATAATAATCAAAATGTAGAGGAGATGCACAGTAGGATAAGGAAGATAGAAAGCTCGAACCGGGATCTTGGTGGGGGCGAGAGTGGTAATACGGAGAAGGAAAGACTGAGACAAATAGAACAAAGAATAGAAAAGAAAAATTGGAAAGGAAGAAGAAGAAACATAGTGTTAAAGGGTATACGATTAGAGGGGAAGAAGATGGAGAAACGAGTAGAAGAAGTACTAAAATGGATTGATTCTAAGGTAGAGACAGAGGAAGTGCGAAATGTAGAAAGGGAAGAGCAAAGAGAGGAGAGAATGGTACTGTTGAAACTAATGAAATGAGAACATAAGAGGGAAGTGATGACAAAGAAGAGGATGTTATAAGGAAGCTCGGAGATAATAGAGGATAATTTGACATGGGTAGAAAGAAGGATGCAATATAAGTTAAGAAAAATAGCGAAAGAGGAATGAAAAAAAGGAAGAACATGGGTTAAACATATGGGAATGCAGATAGACGGAGTATGGTGGGATTGGGATAAAGAAAGGAAAGAGTTCGCAAGGAATGAGCTGCAGGGCAACTAGGGGAGGAAGGAACGAGATATAGAAAAATAAGAAATATAAGAGGCAAAAAGAAACAAAAAACGAATGTAAGGAAGAATGGAGGATATGTTCTTAAAATATAGCAGGATAGGAGAGAAAGGTTAGGGAATTTATAAAAAATTTGACACAATGGGATGTCGCAATAATGATGGAGACGTGGCTAGACGAAAAAGGATGGGAGAGAGTAAGGGAAAGATTACTAAGAGGTTGCAAATGGCAAGTTCAAAATGCAAAGAGGAAGAATAAAAAGGGCAGAGCTATAGGAGGAATGTTGATGGGAGTGAGAAATTAATGTATAACAGGGAAAGATAAGAAGGATCGGAGAGAACAAAAAGAAGGGTTAATTGTAGAAGAGGTGAAGATGGGAGGCGAGAAGTGAAATATAATGGCGATTTTTGCGAACGGGGATATTCATGAGAAAGCAAAGAAGTTAACAGAAATGATAGAAGAAAATAAAGATGAGATTAGACTTATAATAGGTGGGGATTTCAATGCGAGAACTGGAGATAGAGGACAAAGGGAATGGGGAGAAGGGGGAGAAAGAAAATAAAAAGATAAGGTACTGAATGGGGAGGAAAAGGAGTTATTAATGAGCTTGGAGGAGTTGGGATGATTGATTCGGATCACTTTCCCTTAATAGAGACATTAAAGGGAGAAAAAAGTAACAGTAATATGCATAAAAAGGGGGAAAAGGTAAAGCATGTAGCAAAAAGGGATTGGTCATGGCAAGGAAAAAACAGCTTAACGTTAAGCTAGCGTAACCCACGGTTTTTTTTAAATAGTGGAGAATTAAATTTGGCATTAGAGCATTAAATTAGCCTTAAATGAAATATGTTTGAACTTGATTCGAAGATGTGGTTACGTCAGCATAACACACCTCATCAGAACTGGTTTGGGAATGTAAAATGGCATTGAACCAACTTGCAGAAAAAAAAACAAAGTGGCTCTCAGATGGGTCCCTGGTCAGATAGGGATCAAGGGCAACGAGAAAGCGGACCAGCTGGCAAGATACTGTGCGGAAAGTGAATGCGCCATCAAAAGCTGGACCTGCAAAAAGAACCAAAAACACTGGGTGTAGCTAGGAAAATCCTGGTAATGCCAAAGAGAGAAGTAAGGACAATGGTTCAGATGCTCACTGGATATAACCACTTAAACTACCATATACACGAAATGGGGTATAATCTCTCGCAGAGTGCAGGAGGTGAGGCAGAGATGATGAAACATCTTTGCATGTACTATGCCAGTGCCCGGCGTTAGTTACAATGCTGTCGGTTATTGACATACTGGGCTTCATCAAGAGGTCTAGGATCAACTACTGACAGCGATGGTTAAGGGTGTGGCAAAATAGACTTTATAGCTTAAGCGTAAGGGGAGCTCCATAGGGGCTCCCCGTCCATCTTAAAGATAACTAACTAACTACTACCTATCTGTAAAATAAATCATTATTCTGAAAAACGTATTGAAAATTATTATTTCGGGAACTCTTCGATTTTTGATCATTCGGGTTATAAAATTTCGGTAATTATGCTGTATCGTCAATTTTACATTCCTGCATGTAAGTTTCTTTGGCTTTTAATTCTAAAATATTTTAATTTCCTTGATAAACATTTCCTTTATTTTATCTTTTATTGTTTCAATTTTCTGAAATTTTTATTTTTCACAAATTTTTTTTTCGACTATTATATTAAATTTAATTCAAAGTTAAAACCAATTAATTAATTAAATAAAATATTTTAATTAATATTAATAATATATTTTTTATAATTATAATATTATATACATTATTATTATTATTACACCATTAAGCTGTTTCCTTTTCGGGGTAGGCGTGACTCACTCGGTGAGGAAGGGAGTAGTGTGAGACCCAGGTTGTTGATCAAGGTCTCTAGCAATCACCCCAAGTGAAGATCCTCACAAAGCGTCATGTGAGGTTCCCCACTTGGGTCCATTAGTGTCCAAGGTCTTTTGTTTCAGGCGCCATTCACTCTATTGACACTTTTCTTATTAACTATTTTTCGCCATACTTTTTTGTCCTGGCATACTTCTCTAACTTTTTTAACGTCCATGCATTTTTTAATGCAGACTCTCGCGTTTCTATGGCTTCTTATGTCCCTTCTATGTAAGGTCTCATTCACACATTCTAACCATTCTTTCCGCGGTCTGGCTCTGGGCACGCCGCCATTTACTTTACCTTGATATACTTGTTTCGCTAGTCGTTCATCCTTCATTCTCCCAACTTGCCCGAACCATCTTAACCGATTTCTTTCCTATGTTTCAACTAGCGTTTCTTCCGCGTCACATTCTTTAAGGATTATCCCGTTACTCACTTTGTCCATCAAAGTTTTTCCGCATATTACGCGCAAGAATCTCATGTCGATCATTATATTATATTCATATACATATCATATTATATTATATACACCTGAAAAAATATAACCTCAAAATCGACGCATGCATAAAATTAGGAATTACGCGAAACATTAAAATCGCTAATTTCTTCAATTTCTTTCAAACGGGGATCGAGATATAAATAAAATACAACCCAAGTTTTTCGAAGCTTTCAGATCGGCAATCATCTTGCAGCAGAAAACCGGAGAAGATCGTAGTTCGAGTTGTGCATTTTCGGCATACACACGAACTTACAGTGGTAATCATGCACCTTCTGTTTTGCGGCTCCCGAACAGTAGGTAAGGTGGGGGTAAATTACTAGCTCGATCTGGCAGCTCTGGTCGCCATTTCTCCGGACATAGTTCGGGGGAGGACGAACGCTGAATTGTAAAGTTTCGTCCCGTTTAGAGTGAAATATCTGCGACTCAATATCTGAAATTTTATTTTTTACTTAGTGTATTCTCTGTAACATTTTCTTTTTCTCGCTCTATGCAAATAAATTTCAGATCGAATTCACAAAAACACAATGTCTCATGTCACAAGAAAACATTTGTAGCTGTCAGCTTTCAGCTCTCGCAGATATTTCACTCAAAACGAAGCAAAACTTTACAATTCAGCATACGCAATCCTCTGAACTGTGTCCGAAAATTCGAGAATCATTTTTCATTCGCGTGCGCATTATCATTTGGTCTCCTTACTATTACTCCATGGCTGGCAGTACTAAAGTATAGCAATGCTTGATGCGCCTGATCCTATATTTGCAGCTTTCCATATCCTCGCCCTTAAACCATACATAAATATAAGAGAATAACTTTTACATGCTCAACTAATTAAAACTGCGCACTTAGAGTTATTTCTCGTATACAGATATAAAAATACATAATATTAAATGAATTAAAATTTTGATTATTCAAATATAGCATAATATTAGACATAATGTATTTTTAATAGGTTAAAAAAGGCGTCTAATTAAAAATAATTTGGGTATTTTTCGAAAGCTAGGACAGTTTTTGCTTTATACTTTCCATATGAGCTCTCTTACACTTTTCCATAACATGGACCATTTTGAATTTATAAAGGGGTATGAACAGTTTATTTTTCAACGTTTGAATATTTGACTATCTTGTTGCGCAGCTGAAGTTTAAATAATTTTTCACATGAATTTCTTTATTTATGAAAAAATTTGAAAAACAATTTTGACCTATTTCGAAGAATAACACAGGTATACAAAGATTTTATATCAGAAACCTACTATAGTATTTGCGAAGGATTTTGGTTAGTTAGTTTTTGCTATTTTTGAGATTTTTATTTTGTATTTCACCCATATTTTCACATATTGCTTTAACCCATTAACGCCTCAAAGCTACCTCCAACTTTCTACAGAAGAAAACCATAACCTATCATTAATTTTCCAAGATTTTCAGTGTTTCTTACTCATAATCTGATGGACTGTATGATATACACGTGGTCCTTAATGCGTTAAGGTATTGACAAAACAAAAAATTCATTGTTTTATATCTCAGCGAAAAAAATATATCAGCAAACTCAACAGAAAAAATATCCCGGTATTGTTGCAGTTCACAAAAATCCTTCGGAAATACTATAACTGGTATCTGATTATCTGGTATCTGGTATCTGGTATGTATACCTGTGTAACTTGATGTGTGATTCGTTAAAAATGGATAAAATTAAAACAAAGGGGGAATTTAAATACACATCCGATCTGTCATTTCTCTGACCAAACAGTCATTACTCTAAAAGGAGTTAAATATCAATGCTTTTAATTTGAAATATAATAATTTACCATCTATAAATATTCTAAAGAATTTAATTCTAAATTTAATTAAATTCAATAAAATGTATAAAATTTAAACGGTACTTTTTTAAAAAATTGACTAAAGTTGCTATCTTACATATTATTCACTTTTTAACGTTTTAACTTAAAAATCCTTGACCTTTATGAATGTGAATTTTATAATATTGAACAATTAGGCTGATTCAATGTACATATTAATATAAGACTTACGTTTAATCACAAAAATAATTGTAAAGTTAAGAATTACCATTGGATGGAAGCTTCTAATGTGTCCCCTGAGGGTTTACATTTTTCTTGCACCTTCTTCCCTATCCTTTATACACCTCCCACACACTTACTTGGTGGTGGGAGGGGGACCTACAGTTTAAGGTGGATTCCAAACCACAAAGAGCAACAGCATGAAGTACTTAGAGAACCTTTTTCTCTAGAGGTACCGGTCCCACAACTCTCCGGAGATGAACAACTCCCTTGCTAGGATAGTGTTCATCGCATGGGCCACCGCGGCTCTTCCAGAGTGCGAGGGAGGAATCGAACCCACAAGCCGACAGAGTGGGTCCAAAGCCTGCTGTTTAGCCCCCACGATCATCATCCCACTTTAAGAATTATCATTGTCATTGTCTAAATGAAAATAGTTTAAAACATTTTTGACTGAATTGGACATTCAACTTAATCTCAAGCTATTTGAATGGAAAAGATGAATACGTTGTACTTCACTTTCCAAAATTTGAAATTTATTTATCTAATGTGTTCATTAAAATATAAATTGTTATATTTTACAAAATATTATCAAGCATATATATTTTTTTTTAATTTGCAGCAATCCATGTATTGTATTGAAAGTTCGTCTTCTTGTTTTTTTCGTAAAAAAATACTCTTGTCATTTGATGTTTTTTCAATTGAAAATTAAACGTTTTGACTGGAAATTGAACTATCCTATTTAAAGTTGAAAATTGTTCTTGTTTATTTTAAGCTTCGTTTTGTTTTTGGATGGCAATTCCTTTTTTAACTAAAAATTTCTCTTTTTATGATCCGTATCATTTTCACCCCGACCTTATGTTTTCAGTAATAACGTTCGACGATGGGGTGGGCTGAAATCTCACTGGTTTTTATCAATTACCAAAGTAGTTCAAATATGAAACAAGTAGTTGAGTTTTCAGCGAAAAAAGGTTGAGTTCTCAATGTAACGTAGTTGATATTTTAAGCAAGAAAAGATTTTTAATTTAAGTCAAAAGGAGATAAATCGGAAGAAGAGAGTTATTTACAATTGTTAATCAAAAGATAAGCTTTGCGTGAAGTAGTTACGTTTTCAATCAAATAGTTACATTTTCAACCAACAAGATGAATTCTTACCAAAAGGCTTCAATTTTTAAACCAGAAAAGACGAATTTTTAACAAAATATATTAACATAAAATAAAAAACATCTGCATAGGAATCTTAATAAAAGTTTTGTATGTGATGGAAGTAAGAGAAAAAAGTTCATAAAATGATCAAGTCATAAGCGGAACAGATTTTGAAAAAGGTACTTTGGTTTATCCATAATGAATTTTGAATACAGCTGGTAGAGCTTAAGTAATAAAGGGATTATCTTCAAAGACTCTCGACGAAAGGACCTTTTCAAAAATCGTAAACATAAATTTTCGACAACAGTACATTTTATATTCTCATTGTGGCTTCAAACTTTAAAACTTAAGCTTTCAATTTATGCCAATAAACCATCTATCTGCACCAACAAATTTATGAACAATTTTTTGTTTAGATGCTTATTATCGACACTATTCCAATTTTCTAAATAAATAATTTATTAATGCAATTCCCCGTGACCTCATTGGAAAGATATTTCAAATTTGTCAAATCAAAATTTTAACGAAAAAGTTCATCTTTAAACAAATAGTTAAATTGTTGACAAAAGTCATTCTAATGAAAAATATAATATGCGATATTGTTCAGCATGAAAGTGCTTAATAAGCTTCTTTGCGTTAGCTCGAAGTCAATCTCTGTCTTCGAGCGCTTTATTTAAATTTATGAGTACAAGTATAGAACTGAGCTTCTCACAGGGACGGCGCGTTATATATCCTAATTAGACGTAGAGTAGGGGAAATTTTTAACTCGTAAAAGCCCCCTTTTTAGATTGTACTTAGTCTATAAGTTTTGTTTTTTTATCTTTAAAGGTTTGGCTTTTTGAACTACACATACTTCAGGTTTCGTAGTTTGACAATGACTTGAGAATTGGTAGAGTTCGGTATCTTACAATACGGGATTAGTGGACTACGTTATGTTTATTACTGATTAATTTAATTGTTTTCGGAAAGCATCCCTTTATGCAATCAAGGATACCTAATTTACCTAAAGTATATAGTGTTCCTAGTCCTAAAGTGGCGTAACCTAAATACTGCAACCATTCTAAATCAGTTTCTTACCAAGTATTAGCCTTCTGTATGTGGCAATAGCCTGTAGGATATTCTCAGTGTCGCCTAGGGTAATTCTTGCTTGTTCTTCGTGTGATATTTGTTTCGGAAGTTGTACTAATTTTTGTTCTAACTTGTCAATGTCTTTTTGTTCAAAATTTATCTCATATGTTACATTAGACCATGGGTCATATGAGTTTTATATGATACATTTGGCATCCAAATCCTGTAATTCTTTGGGGTTCGGAAATTTTTTCTGTTCTGTCTGAATCTTCGCAGCTTATGTCTAAGTCTAATGGTTTGAAGGGTACTATAATACAACCATTTATTATATAGGTATGAAAGTTTCATTGTGTATCAGGTAAGGTGACTGATTACGTTTGTTTTCCTAGTATCTTCTAAATCAACTGGCTTCACAAGATTTGCTATCTATTAAGTTGACATTAGGTTTATTTGTTTTACATATTTTATATACATCTATCTTTTTACATTTATCAACGGTCTGTCTGTCGTTTGGTACGCAAGAGTCTCGATATTTAATGATCATCTCATGGTTGGGGACTATTAATATATGTGGACTTTATTTATTTGCATCGGGATAGGGATTATTATTTGCCTTCTTCTTTCTCAATTACCGGTATCTCCAGTATATATATAAACAGGCCTTTGATTACTGCTACAGAAAGAGTACTGATATCTATAATGTGCTGGTAGTTCTCTTTTTCATTGTCAAAATGATAGCGCGGGCGTTGAGTTGTCTCAAATTCTTTAATTGTTTCTGTCAGCATCTAAGGTGTTAAAATTTGGGGATGTACTATCCCGTGATTTCCGTCGTTTATGGCGTTTATCGCTGTTTCAATATCCTCCTTTGTTACATCTAATAGTATTGCTGCTAATATTAATTTAGAGTTGATAAAACTATCCTTTGTTGCAGTATGCAGTCCGTAAGTGATGTTCTTTACAAACTGTCTTTCGGCAGTTTCCTCAGTGTATTATGTCGGATTCACTCAATGTTCTGAACAGAATTTTGGATATATCGCCCCCAAATTCGCTAATTCTTGTTTTTGACGTTGTTTGCCTCATAATTTGTGTAGGATACTGTTTTTACTAGTTAGTCTACTGTAGCGTCTCCTAATGAATTGGCCTTCGTAATAAGATGTGCATTTTTTACAGGCTAACTCTTTCATAGTAATGGTGGTGTCGATGGCTTTAATCCGGTTTTCGGTGGATGTCGTATTGATAGCTATAACCATTTTCCACTTTTCATGAAACATGTATACTTTAGAGATTTCCTCGATGTAGACATTTCCTTGAATTTTTTCTCGAGTGTGCAGTACTGTAATTAGTACAATCAAATTAGTACTGAGTAGTACTGATGATTGGTGCTAGGGTCAGCAGGAAGGTCCAGAAGGGTGAAATTAACGTCTGTAAAATAGGGAATTGTCTGATTTATATGGATTCGCATAATTTTGTCCTTGTTTCTTATTCTTTAAATATTATTGTATAAGCAGTCAATAACTTTAAAAGGGCCTTTCCAAAATGGGTCTAGTTTTTTAGACTTAGTATTATTATTAAAAAATTTTTACTGTGTCTAATGGTTTGTATAAGGGGTGTTTGTAAGTGATATTTTCGTCGAATCTATTCTTCGTTTTTTCGTTTTCTATTTCTATTCTTTCTCTAGCTCTTTGTAGGTTTTCTTCACGTTTCTTTTTCCACTTTCTCGCTAGTTACGGATACGTCAGGGTTGGTGAACACGCTACCGATGATGGTATACTAGCTTCTCTTTCAAACATAAGTTCAAAAGGTGAAAATCCAGTTATATGATTTTTCATGATGTTAACTGCAACGTTGATAAATTTTAAAGTGTCATCCCATTCATTATTTCTTTTTCCGTTAGACTGCGGATGTAAGCTTTTATTTTTACTCTTCAAACTGCTGTATCATTCCTGATAGAAAGTTTTGTCCCTGGTCTGTTAGGATTGTTTCGGGTGCTCCGAAGATGTAGATGTAGTGATCGAGCAACCCTTCTATTATTGACCTAAATATCCCATTAGCCATCGGGATTAACAGCGTGTAGCGGGTTAATCAATCTTGTAGGCTAAGCATTTATTTGTTACCTTTTAATCTTTTGGGTAATGGGCCGTATATATCTAGGGTTTTTTTTTAAATAGGTTTCAGGGTAATATCTGGTATAATTCCCTCAACTTGGATCTTGATTCTTGTGGTTTTTTGGAGTTGCCAGGTGGGACATGTTTCAAAATACCTTTTAATGTCCTCACCCATACCTATCCATTGTCCTGTTTTCTTCGCTTTTTTAATAGCATTCTTGGCTCTTAGATGTTCCGCATGCGCTTCTTAAATGATAATAGTTTTTCTTCTTTTCTTTATTCTCGGGTATTGTTCAAGCATAAGTAAAATTCTGAGTGGGGATACAAGTTAGATAAATATTCCATCATTTCCTGTATCAGATCCTTTTCTATTGGTGTGAAGAGTGGGTCATTGAATATAAACCTTATTAATGTTAGTTTTTGCTGATAGTTTCATCGATCAACCAGCCTAGTTTCCGTAACCATTCTCCTTCATTATGTTTTGGCATATCTTATTTGTTTATTATTTTCCAGAGTTTTCCGAAGGTGTTGAGTTTTGTTTTCAATTTTCCTTGCGTTGGGTTTAATCGCCATGTCATAAAATCATTGTAAAGTTCGATTTGTTCAGGTGTTTAGGATCCAGAGGGATTATTTGGATCGTCGTTACTTTCTACTGACTCGCACATTCTTCTGACTGGGGTTTTAATTTTTCCTTTCAGTATTTCACCCAAGATTATAGTGGGGCGTTCAACTGGTGCACCCAAATTTTCGGTACCCTTTTTGGTATCTGATAGCTCATCATAGGTAGTTGAATCTATTCCGTCGAGCAATTGTTGTAAAATATCGCTTGTATGGATTGGGAGTAGTCTGGATAAAAAGTCTGCTACTTTGTACTCCTTTCCTTTAACGTATTCAATTTCGTACTTATATTCCTCTAGCCTTAATCGCCACCGTAAGAGTCGCGAGCTAGGGTCTTTCAAATTGTGTAACCAAATGAGTGCTTTGTCATCAGTTTGGATTTTGAATTTCATTCCTAGCAAGTTCTGGCGTAAACTTTTCATTGCCCATACTATAGCTAAGAGCTCTTTTTCTGAGGTGCTAAAATTTTCGTCTAAAATAGCACTGCGTCTAATCCTTGATTCGATGCGTTGGTTATAAATGTGAAACATTCTTTAAAATCGGGGAACCTTAATACTGGTGATGTTTTTAATGCGTTTTTTAATTTTTCAAAAGCTTCTTCACACCTTAGAGTCTAATCAAAAATTATATCCTTCTAAATTAATTTGGTGAGTTGTCTAGCTATAGAAGAAAAGTTCTCTATGAACTTCCTATAATATCCAGTTAATCCTAGGAATGATTTCACGTCTTTAGGTGTTTTCAGCTGCTTGAATTCCTGGATTGCCTTGATTTTAATAGGGTTTGGCTTAACTCCTTCCGCGGTAATTAGGTGACCTAGGCATTCTAGTTCTGGGCGTAGATACTCCCATTTTGATGTTTCCAATTTCAAGCCTAGCTTTTTTATTCGTTTCAGTACAGTCACTAAATTTTTGTTACTTTTTTAATGTGTTACCGAATATTACAATATTATCAATATAAACAAAACATTCTTTCTCAATCAGTCAGGCACTAAGGTCGAAGGCTGAGAAAAACTTTGCATTTTCTAACTGGTCGAGAATATCGTCTATTACCGGGAGAGGGTATGCTTCTTGGTCGATGCCTTTATTAATCTGGTGGTAATCTACTACCATCGTAAGCTTTCCTCCTTTTTTAAGGATTGTCCATAGTGGGGAGTTAAAAGATGATTGGGACTCTCTTATTATACATTTTTTCAGTAATTCACTTGTTTCGTAAAATGCGAATTCCTTGTGTTTTTCGGATAGTTTATGGAATCTTAGGTTGATAAATAAATAGGTTGAGTTCAGAATTATTTCGTGTTCAGTTAGATTTGTACAGGGTAGAGGTTCTCTATCAAAAGTAAAAACCTCTGAATATTGAGTTACGATTTCTTTTATTCGTTCTCTAATTTCTGGGTCAATATGTTTTAGGTTAAGGTAATTTACAGTTTTTCCCAGTGTTTTGAAGTAATTGGAAGGGTAGTCACCCCTTTTTGGGCAAGATATACGTCTTGTGATCCTACAGACGTAATTCTGCTGAATTTAATTTTTTCTGGTATTTTTATGGGTTTCTGGGAAAAGTTATAATATGGTATTTCTACCTTATTATTGTATATTGTATATAGTCCGTCAGGAATTTCTTTTTGATTTTCTATCCAAATTACTTGGTTTTCTTCGTTGGGTACGTTTATTTTACAGATTTTTTTCTGAGTTTCATGGTAGGTAATCTCCCTTGAAATGTAATGGTAGTTTCCATTTTTCAATTATCAAATGAGTTTTTGTCATAGCATATCCGGGATATTTGTTAAAGAATGACTTAAAGACTTGTTAAAGAATGCTTGGTCCTCGTAATTTATTTACTTCTGAATTTCGTCCGTTCTAGTATACTCCATTTCTAAACATTATTCATGGGGTTCCCGATGTTCCTAAATAGTTTTTACTTGTGTTGGTCTGTTTTGAAACTGACCCAGTTGAAAATTTTGGGGTCTTGAAAAACATGGAGATGCGAAATTACCAGGTTTTCCGTACTGGTGGCAGAACAACTTCAATCTTTCGCTTAATGATAAATTCGAGTTCGGTTCTTTCAGCTGTTGGGGTGTGATATTAGCTGAAGGTCTTGTTGTTATTGGTCGGGGTTGCAATTTAGTGGTTTGTATAGGCTTCAGCTTGCAATGTTTCTTGCAGTGCTTTTAATAACGTGGTTGGTTTCATGGACCTAAACTGTGACGAAATATCGTCTCTTAGATTTATTACGAATCTTTTAATCGCGCTGTTTTCTTCTATCTCTAGGGTCATCGTCCTTTTCGTTCTGGAAGGGTATTCTGCTTGTATCGCGTACACGAGGTCCTTATAGGCGTCTCTAAAAAAAGGCTATAAGTTTGAACTGTATTTCCTCCTTGTCCAATTGCATCCAGTTTAGTTCTGCACAATTCAATCGAGCTTTGTAGTACAAGGTTAGTTTCTAAACCTGAGTATAATTCGTTACAACTTCCTATTGCGATGTGTCATGTGGCTTGTTCGGCGTGGTCTCTGATTTTTTCAGCTACTACAAAGTCCAGAAGTAGGTCTGGATTGTTAGAGCATATACGAGCTCTTTGTACGGTTTTTGTCCATTCGTGGCATATTTCTTGGTAGGGGTGAATTCGTGGGTGCAGTTTACTGAGAGTTTGGTTGTCTAATTCCTCGTCTAGGTACTTCAGTTTTTTAGCGTCAGCATCGGAATCGTCATCCGTTATAAGTGCTGTATTTTTTGCAAATTGTTTAATTTTCTGTCTTCTGTTGTAATTTTCGTCATTGAGTGTAGCAGTTACTGGATGGGACGCAGATTTAAAATGGAATCCGTTGCTGTGTTCGTCAGGGATTGTGCTCTCGATGAAGGTTGAGTGTTGTTGTGGGAGTTAATTGCCGTAAAAAATAAAGTATCAGTATCATCAGTCGCGTAGGCTACACCGTTGTCATCTCCATACTTTGCGTATGCCCGCGTGAAATGTATCGATCTCGCGTCCGTTATCTGATGCGCGTGATTACGCTTTGCCCTCGATGTTCAGTCTTTTAATACAGTGAAATTCTATGATATTAATACGCGTGATTACTGTTTGCTTTGGACATTTAGTCTTTAAATAAAGTGGAATGCAAGGATATCGTCCACTGCAACTTCCCTGATTCCTAAGTAAGGGTTTCTATTATTGTTGAGGAAAAGTAGTGCATCTGGAGCACCAAGAGTATACCTTACCGAAATTGTAAAACCTTGTCTCGCCTAACGTGAAATTAACTTTGATTTCCCGTTAGTCTCCTTCCTCAATTGTCTACTTAAAGATTGACTGAGCGCTCTCCACAACTACTGCGTGGAAAGCTTGGTTAAACGGAAAGATAAATAAAGTCAAACGGTGAGACGAGTCCGAACCCCGACCTAAATCAAAGTACCTCTACTTTCGGTGGTTTAACCCCAAACATAACACCGGAATCACCAACCATGAACATGAGTGCGGCTATGGCTTCTGTATTGGAGGGGATGACCCTACAACAATACACTTTCCATATCCCCACTTTTGACGGTAAGAATCCCCCTCTCAAAGACTTTATTTAAGAGGTAGCTAACGGTTCGTCTACATAAATGAATACTCCGAACTCTCTTTTGTGAAGGTAGTCCTTAGTAAATTTAAAGGGATTGTCAGGGAAAGTGTGAGGGATAAAACTTTTAAAAAAATTCAAGATCTAATTACCCACCTAAAGAACCGGTTTGCTCCTACAAAAAAATACCAATGCACTCTTCAGATGAGAAATACGTATCGGCGACTGATGACACGAAACTGATGATGAAACTGGTAACAGACTGCGCGTTGGATGCCTACATTCGGGGGCTGCCCGATGAAATAACCACCTTTGTAGATACTCGCAACCCCAAGGATTTTCATGAGGCTTACGAGCATGCGTTGCATCTAGCCCCTACTCGAGACAAATGGACATCGACCAAAAAGAACGAAGAATGGAGAAAACAAATAACGCTACAAATGATCACCAAAAAGTCCAACCTCTCCGCTTCACTACCCATTCTACGGCCCTACGCAGTCACCCTTCAACCCTCCGACAGCAGCTAGCTCGACACATAAACCATCCGCTCTGAAGCCGAACGCTGTGTATCCTAAGAGCTTAGAAGGAAGGCATCCACGATTATCCAGCACTGGACTCGTGCCTGGTACGAGAAAAACGGATAAGGTCCATGAAAAATAAGATTTAGATAAACTTTATAAGCCACCTCCTTATCTAAAAATGAAGGATATTAATTAAAGCGGAATAGCAAGTAGACTTAACGAAAGAAATAGAAGAGAAAAAAGTCTCAAGACTCTCACATATACCTCACCTCGTCACCACCTAAGGACACGGCTTCCGAAAGTGATAGAGATAGCGAGTCAGATCCCTCGATATACCGGAAGAAGCATAGTCTCCTCCCTAGTATTGATCCCAGCTTACCAATGCTCAAGGAAGATCGCCCACTCCAAAGTGCACCCCCAGCTCTACCCAACTCTTGTTTCCCAATTTTAAGTGATAGAACTACGGACGTGTATGAGGACGGAGCATGCGTGTACAACAAGAGCGGAGATCCAGAAGGCGGGATAGGTGTATGGTTTGGCCACGATCATCCGTGGAATATTTCCCAACCTAACATCGTCCTCTACAGTCATGCTCCCGAATCAAGTACTTTCCAGAAAGGACAGGGTGTTGCTACGTCTACAGGCCATACAGACCCTGTAGTTTTTGTCAGTCCCACTGCCGAGAGCAGCGAGGATAACGACGACAGTGACGAGAGCGACGATGGTCAACATTTCGAACAGAACGCACTGCGGTATCGGAAGGAGAAGATGATCAAGAGTTACTAATCTCCCTACAAAACATGGTCCCACATACCGACACTGACGAACCTCTCCCGCCAGAGTAAACGCATTTTTAGAATCCTTTCGTATACACCTTGAAGTAAGGGACGATTCGAAACCTAAAAGTGCTACGTTAGGCACAGAGAAGTTACCCGAAGCTAAAAATTCCGGGGTAGAGAGAAGAAGTACGGTATGATTCAAGGACTTACCTGAGGTAATAGAATTTCCCATTATAGGGACTCAACCGTCAAGGAGATCATTATTCTAGGCGCCAGTCGCCTCAAACATACCCGCTGCAAGTTCAACTCCAGCAGCCAACGGTGACAACGCAGAGGAAATCAACCTTCACGAAGGAATGCCTATCGTAAGAAGCGTACTATGCTCCAACGACAGCTTATTCAATTACCGTCTACTTCAGTAAAACAAGACGTCGCCCGCTCGCCGCGGGATACTCTAAATATACACCTACCACATATAGATGATTTATCTTCCCTTTCGTGTAGAAAGGACTCTACACCAGATGTGGAGCACGGGGTTAATTCATCGACGCCTACTCCAAATAAAGGTGCAATACAACACGAATGGACTTAACCTCTCACATATTGCAGAGATAATGACGCCCATTTCATCGCAGAGGATTTTGAACCAACCAATCCTATTTTCAAACCCCTATTAGCTACAGGGCGCGTTTATCCCCAGAATCTGCGGGAAAATAAGCCTCAGAAGGGACAGATGTGATTTCAGAACTAGAGTGCCTCAAGACAGCACTGGACCGAGACAAACAAAGAACATGTCGAATAGCTAATTCAGGAGATTTGCTAGGTAGACTACCCCAGAATAGGATGTCCGAACTGCTAGCCGACATATTCTGGAGTGGTAATTTTACCATTACCCTATGTCACGGCAGGCTGGAAGTTTCATCCGAAGGACTAAGACCTGGAATCATTTCTAGATTCCATAACAGTCTATATGGAGCACACAAGGGAGTCACCAAGACGTTCAGACGGATACGGGAACGATACGGGAAATTGTGTAATATTAAGGTGTCCTATGATCGTCACCCATTTTGGAAAGCCATCCCATCTCTTAGTGGTTGGATTTACTCCATCCCAACAAAGCTGACGACATATCTCAAATGTCTAAAAAGTGCCTCCAAACCATTACCGAAACTCCAGGCTGTACTTTGCGGACCAGTAACAGGTACCATAATAACCCTGTACGAACCTTCAATACATTTGGACCTGGCTCGATTATCTACTAAATTTCTAGATATCGCACCCTTGACCTTGTCAACCTTCTCTACAGACCACATTTCGCCGGACACATCACATCCAAAATCTTTTCCAGAAGGTGAGAATACATTGGAGTAACTAGAACAACAAATATATGAAATAAACCTAAAAAGGAAAGAAAAAACAAATCAATCCCATTTAATACATGGAACATACGCAGGATTAGGAATTCTAACATTCATCATGGTCCTGTATACTTGTCATACCAAAGTATTAGGATTATGGATCACCTATTAGACCTACTGTCAACGGAAAAAAAATTCAAAGGATAATTCAGACTCACGGTCACATGTAATTATTGCGAACTAATTGACATCAGTTCATTCTAATCTTCCGGAAGGAGCATCAGCAATGGGGGATCTTTCAACCAAAATACTAACCCCATTTCCATCAATCAGGATGCCTCCGCAGGCCCTCTAGCCTGCCTGAGCCTACCTAGCACCCACAAGGTTGCGACGTCAAAAATCCTCAGTACCACAATTAAAAACATCAACAGCACAATCCTCAATAGTCTATGCATATGTAAAATCGTAGTAGTGGTCAAAGAGACTGCAGTCCCAACAAACAGTGTGCAAGTATGTCGAGTATGCACGTATTCCAAGTATGAACGTATGATAAGTATGCGCGAGAGCAGGAATGTTCAAATAGTTACATGAACACCAACTAAATATTGTACAGAAACCGTTCATTATATTATTAGGAATAATCACAATGAACATAGCGTATTGAGTCTTGTGTGTCATGGATTTACGAGGCAGGGTGCTAGCCGACAAGACAACTGTCAGTACCCTCATGTCTACCTAATGCATCCAAGGCACGAAAAACTGTTAACGCTCAAATGGCTCGATGTCTCGCGCGTAGACAGTGAGTATCTATTACTTAAACTGAATATTCCAGCGAGATAGAGTGAGCAAATCATCCTGGACACCATCAACTTCCACGAACGTTTTCTAGGGCGGGTTTGTTACGGAGGACCACATGAGGCCGAGCTACTCAAAGTTTTCATTGTCAGGTCTCATGATATCCGTATAACGGAGTAGTTAGGAAGCATGTTGGCCATGCTGGAAGCACCAGTCCTGCTTTGCATTAGCTACAATAGTGGGTTGCACAGTAATCAGGGAGAGAGAGTATAAGACCACCGCACAGGTCTAAGCCACACCTAATTAGACCCCCCGCGCGAAGAGAGGAGTATAACGAGACGGTGCTGATACATGCACGCCGTCCTCCGTTACAAATCGCTTAATATGAACAACAATAATTATCTGAAATAAAAAGTTTCTTTAGGTAAAACATTAAGAACAACAATCACTTCATAATAATAATTCAATATTTGGAAGCGATCTGTGGAGATTAGGGCCGGACATTGCCAAAAATGACTTATCCACCCCCTTTCCCCCTATCAAAGAAATACTCTCATTAACAAATCTTACAGTCCTTGACAATATATAAGAGTATTAAATAAATCAGTAATGATTATCAATCCTAAATTATCGAACTAAATGCTCACAACGGGTACCTGAAATGCATGGAAAACCTATATTGAACCTCCACCTATTTCATGCTCACCTAATGCTCTTGAGTCCACGCGTGACTATAAAATGTTGATTATCAATGTCAATTCATAATAAATTCAATTTTTCTAAAGAGTGAAGAGCTCCTGAAATTTTCCAAAATATCTAAAATAAAAATATTGACCTGATTTAATAAAAACCGAAAAATAGATAATTAATAGTAATCCAAGCCACTATCCTCAATAGACTAATTGACTGACTCTTATCACCAGGGCATAGATACAGATCACATACGCAGATATATAAATACAAATTTTAATTATTTGCATAACAATTGATCACAATACTTACTTCACCTAAAATTGAAATAAGTTATTAGAAACATGATCAATCTCCTTTGTTCTCTTACTATCGATGATATCGAACCTACTTTGGATCGCAGATGGTTGATTGGATCTGATTTTTATTGAATTAAAATAATTGAATCTCGTCCAAATTACAGAGTTGTCAACTATGGATGGTTTCAAAATATTCATTTAACATCTAAATTTCTTACATAGCTACAGTGTGCACTGCACGCGCCCTGCAAAACTGCTTATTTTTAAAGAATTTTTTAATCAGCATTTTCGTAGTCATGAAAAACACGTCCGATCGCCGATCCCACAGTCGCCAGGCAAGGTTCACATGCAGTATCAGCAATAAACTCTACCTAAAGTCATCCACGCCATGGCCTGCGAGGTGGATCATATTTGTCACATCGAGGCTGTCGTTCATCAATTCTTCCTGGTAACGGAACCAATTGTTCCAAAGGGAACACCGAGTTAAAGTTCAACTTTCCCGTCGGTATTTTACCTCGCGCGCGGTTCGCGGGATGTCACTCCAACAAGTACGTCTAATTGGAAGGCAGTGAACAACAAAGAGGGGTTTTGCGAAGTTAAGCTGCGTAAAAACGAAAGATGGAATTCTATAAATTCAAGTTAGCTTTGTGCAACCAGAGTCAGGGTGAAACTCAGAACTAGAGTGGAGTGACAGTTCGCGCGCCGCATCTCGTGAGGTGTAAGTGAAGTGGAGAAGTAGTAATCGACGCTCCGCGACAACGACGAAGCTCGAACTACAGAAGAAAAAGGTCAGAAGTCATCTTGTATTTTGTTAATTTACTTCGGTGTGTGATCTCTATATGCATCATGTATTACTCTCTCTCTCTCTCTCTCTCTCTCTCTCTCTCTCTCTCTCTCTCACTCGTGCCTCTCACCCCTTTTCATCGGAATTAGGGCTTAAGTACCGAGACGTAGGGGGTATATTAGGGGTCATTCCTGCAAAAATTAATGCAACCCACCGGAGGGTGATCGACACAAATCCATTCTTGGATTTGTAAAAGGAAAATGCTTAGTCCGTCATCTCCTCCGCTACCGTGGAGACAGGCGGTAGTTTAAAAAAAAAGTAGATTGCAGTGTTATCTTCTTCTTGAATAAAAACATTTTTTTTAATCCTTATTAGAGAAAATATGAATTATTTCAGGGTTATTTACACCACCCATCAAACTTTCAGAACTTTAAGGGTTAGAGCTCCCACTCCGGAAGTAGGATTGATAAATCGAACACCACATAAAAATAAAGATAGAAAAATCTGGATTGACTCATCAGTTCGGTACCTCCGACATACGAGTTAAAAATTAAATTCCAACGTGCAACGTAAATTCTCTTGTCAATTTCAGTCGTTCGTAACATTAGCATAATTAAAATTTTAAGTATTCTTAAAATTAAACTGTTCAATTGTATGGTTGAAAATTGTCATAAATTGTTACGTTGTCATTTTGAGTTTAAATTTGTTAAATTATAAATATTCTAATTTTTTACTTTATTTACTTTTTCGTAAAATTTCATAAAATATTTATTATCAGTAAAATTTTTAAAGTAAATACACTATCAGAAGAAGACTGAAAGTGCCGAAGAAAATAGTTTATGACAAAAAAAGTTCTTATTAATGACACACCTTTCGAGGATCTTTTAATGAAATTAGAAAAACCTGAGTGCTTTTACTCATAAAAATAGTCATTTTTCTACATTTTTGTAATAATCATTGTTATAAATAAATAATTTTTTCGTCAGTATCTCAATTTTGAAACTTGAAATTCAACTTTTGCAACTAATATAAAAGTATATGATATCCACGTAAAATCAATTTTTTAAAAGCTACTTTCTCGAGGATAGCAAGCCTGAAAACTACAAAATTTGAAAGCCTTTAATTAAACTACCTATACATTTTTTCATTTTTCAACAAAAGTTTGAAAATTAAAAATTGAAATTTAAAGCCCATACTATAATTCGAAAACTTTTAGATTCCAGAGCTTCAGTTTAAAAAAACGTACTGATTTTAGGCTCTTTAATTAACAAAAAATGTAGAAACTCTTCAATTTCAATTTTTTCCCTTTGCGAAGTTATCCCTTTTAACTGTTTATATACTTTCTTATCTTTCTTATTTACCCCAGCTACGTTCCAGTGCAGCACCTTTACTACTCCTCCACCCTACTTTAACCCCACCCCCTACTCCCTGCGAAACAAATTTCCCGATTAGTGATGCATAACGAGAATTTAAATTTGTTTTCCAAAATCTCGTCAGAGAATATAAAAATCTCGAACGCGACACTCATCGCATCGAGATGAACGGTCTCACAGTCGAGATGATCGGCTCATTTCGATCGAATTTTTTTTTATAAATTCCTAATCTCCATTATATTTTAGTTCTATCTAACTCTATTTCGTGCAAATCTCGATTCTGTCCAAAAATGGTCGATATGCATCACAAACCACAGAAGCTCGTTAATCATGGCCTACGATATCTGGCAGAGTGATATATAAAACGATCTGGAGCGACAAGGACTACAAATAAAGAAAATAATCAGGCTAAAAACTATAATTTTGTAAGTCTTATAGTTTTACAGTCTTATAAGACTACAACATCAAAGTATGCAGAACACGATCCTGCTTTTGAGTCTCCCGTCTACATGGTAATCCTGCATAAGGATCCTAAGCTTCAAGATGCCCTAAAAATTAGGGCGATATGTTACATTAGAATTTGATGAGAAAAGTATCCTAATACTAGACTAGTGACGCAGTGTGGAAGACACCAGAATGTGTTAATTGCAAATATTAACAACCTACAGACTACAGCGGACGTGAAACATATTAGAAGCATCTCGAAAATGTGGAACTACAAAGGATGAAAAGAAGTCTAAAACTACAAAATCATTGTCCCTTACAAGTCTGCAATAATGGAAATGAATCCTTAGACTTTCCGATTCTACCACAAAGCAGAGGGTAGTACAACCTGCCAAGCTGAGCTTTACCTGCAAAAAATCGAACAGACAACAGGTCATCATCATCAGCATAAACAACTGTCAAGACTCCGCAGAGACAGCATACTTAATGCACAACTGAACCCAAAGACAATGAAGCACCAGACATAGAGGATTTACTAGGCGACATAGAAAACAAAAAACTTGAAATACCCACGTTTCTTGAAACCTACGATGTAGATATATTGATATTTAGGGAAACATGGTTTACTAATAAATCTAAAGCAAGTTTACCTGGATATAAATGCTTTAGGAAAAATATACCAAACAAAAAACTGCTGGGGTCATGCTGGGGTAAAAACTGGGGTCATGTCAGCTGGAAATTTTAATGTCAAGCTTTTCAGCTGAAACTGCTACAATAATAATAAAAATCAAAACATAATATATAATTACATCAATCGAAATACCTTTGCCCTAGAATTTCCAGACAATTTTACTCTATATCCTCATAATTCAAAACCTCAGTCCAGCATTGTAGACCCAACTATCAGGAAAAACATTTTAAGTTTTCACTCAATTGATGTTTTTCACTGTTTCTTTCGACTTCTCTCCAGTGGAGGGCACCATTTTGAGCCGTCTATGGTGCTCTCACCGGCTGCAGCTGGTCGGCAAGTTAGTTAGTCCTCACGCTTTGACCAGAGCGGACGTGTCTTGTCGCCTACACAGGATTTGTGAAGTTTGCGTGTCGTGGGTGTAGTGAATTGCCATAGTTTATTTAAGGCTTTCCGTTCGATCGCCTAAGTGCTGTGTTTGATGTTGTTGTTCCATCAGAATATTCTAACAAAAGTTATATAATAAATCAGGATTACAACTACAACCTCTTCTTTGACTTCTCCGATCTCCCATCACCCCCTCTCTCCCTTCAGAACCAAACATTTGGTCATTCGAGCCGGATTTACCAGCG
>JAAAKG020186595.1:0-51262 GCA_010014905.2 Druon quercuslanigerum | reverse complement strand
GTGATTTGATGAACAAAAATTTCGACCTCACTTCGAACGTTTGGACAATATTTATACGCGTTTCACACGCTCGGCCATTATTCGATCCGTGTCTTCAAATGCTCCTGCTATTTTTGCGTTTTAACTAGTTAAAACTGTCAATTGCAGCTTAAATGCCTTAAAGCAAACTGTGAGTTCTATCAGAAAGAGGTTCAATGAGTTTTTGGTAGATATTCTTAAAAACAAAAATTGGGACTTATTATTAATATTATTAATAATATTATTATTATTTTTAATATTATAGATGGGTAGGGTCATTCAAGCCCATAGCACTGAAGGTAGCTAGTGTAACCTATCTTAGTTTACCCTTTAAGATCTAAGCCTCTCTAAGGAGGCCAGTTTTCTCTATATATGCGCATATCGCTAAATGGGATATATCTTCGAAATCCTCTGGTTCACTAGCACATCACAATCACATAAGATGTGATGTGCTGTCTCCTCCCGGAAGCCACACTTTCGACAGCGAGGGTTGCTGTTGGCCCTCATATCACTAAGGTGCTTCATCAAGTGGCAATGGCCCGTGAGCATTTCTACCACTATCTTCACCTGATTTCTTTCCATGTTCAGGTGTTTCTTTGATTTTCCTGAGCATGGTTTTTTGATCAACTTTTTCGATTGTATTATACCCCTAGCCATTCTCCAATACTCCGAATGCTCCCTCAGGAGCCACCTTTCGATGACATGCCTAGCCGAAGCATACGAGGTCCCGCAGTATGGTTCAGGTCCATTGAGGATCTTCGTCGTAAAATTGGGACTTATTTTAATGTCGCATAGTTTGCCGAAAAATGGATTTTTTTTAAAGCATTATCGCGATAAAACAAAAACTATACGTCCTATCAAAATATAGTAGGAAGTAAATTTGTAGATCATTGTAAGGTAAATAATTCTTCATGTTTCTCCGATGAGCAATTTCGCTTCTAATAAACATTTTGTTCGTATCTCATAAACTTTTTCTGAAAAATGGAATTTCTGATTTTTCAAAAAGATTTTTCTGCTTAATAAAGTGTGAAAAAGCTCAATCCAATTCAATGAGTTTCTTATACGTTATCTTTCCTACATCGTTTTTTCTAACTCAAAAGGGCCCTAAAACTAATAATATGGAAATAATATGTTAAGGCCTGAACACATATAGCAAAATTACAAGTGCCTATTGAAAATATTTTTTTTCAAAATCAATTGAGGTCAAGCAGCATATCAAGTCTGCAAAAGTCTGGTAATCAATGACACAGGCTTACGCGATTTTGAATCTGAGCAGCCAAAAGGGTGTTCAAGGTAGTTTTCGGCGTTGATTACGAATCCGGGGTTCGTTTTTCGCTATCAGGTCAGGTGTCCGAGATAAATGATTCAGCCATTTTGAGCAATTTTCGACAAAAAATTGTCATTTTATTTGTATAAATACCAAAAATAAGAAACAAAGTGTAGAGGACCTGAGCCCTTTGTATTTATTTGGGCCTATTTCAAGTATTGGAGACCAATAAGAATCTTTGAGCATTCCATCATCCCAAAAACCAGTGTCGGATTTAACAGGTTGGCATTGGGCATTTACTCACTAGGGCCCCTGACTCTCAAACCCCTGGTATCCCCGGGTATCAAATACTTGTGCTTAGGGGCTCCTAGGAAGCTTTTTCCCAGTCGGCCCTTTTCCTTAAATCTGTCACTGCCAAAAACTTTTGTAGTTTTTCTCAATTATCTGTCAATCTTGGTGTAGCGGCTCTCTTATTGCTCGTCGCTCGTTTCTCAGGAAAGAAATCCAGATTGAAATATAAAAAACTTAATTTTTACCGCCATTCGAACGGCCAGTTTACTTTAATTTTTCAGAAGATCTGCGATAATTCGCTTACAATCGTCACTTTTTCTTTTACCACAGATGTTTAGAACGTCACACTTTAATGATGCCAATGCTAATTTTTTTGTTGCCGATAAACATTTGGTAAAGTTGTCGTCGTTTATCAATTTTCTAATACCTGGCCCGAAAAAATCCCCTCTTTGATTTTCGCACAGGAAATCTTGGGTAGCAGCTTGACCAGACACTGGAATATCAGATACTTAAAACTTTCTAAGAAGGACTTTATTGTGTATTAGTGTTTGTGTTAGAAACATTTGGAACATGCATGCAATAATCACGGAATATAATATCTTTCGCTTGAAAGTGGGGAAGCCATTGTTCACTTGTGGTTATTGATGTGAGAATAAAGTGTGGTTTCAATACCACAACTAGTAAACCTCACCGATTAAATCAGTGACGGAAATCCACTCAGTGAGCAAGTGAAATCTTACTGATTATCAGTGACACACTTCTGGCTGTCTAAACCGGTGAGCTTTTACTGGAAATCAGTTAGATTTCACTGATTTATTTCAAGAGAGCAATGCTACGAACATACGAAACCTGCAAAATCTGATCTGATGGCATAAAATAGGTGACGGTTTTCAATTCAGTGTATTTTTTAGATATTTTTATAATTTATATACACTACTGCTCAAAAATTCTATATGCCGAAGTTTTAAACAATTTAGACATTACATGCCTGCTATAAAAGAAAATAAATTTTTTAATTCGTGTTTTACAAAACTTATATGCTTTAAATTTATTGGATTTTAAAATAAAGCTTCTGAATACATAGGCTACATAGGCTACATAGGCTACATAGGCTGCTTTTCTGCTACAGCAGAAAAGTTTGGAGGGTGGGGCAACATTTGATAACTACATGTCTCACTGGGGATTCAAGATCGAATAGTTAATTTCTGTTGGCCTAAATACGACAAATGTCTGTTAGCCTCGGGTTTAAAATACCTAAATCCGCCACTGTAATTATTTACCAATACTTTGTAAGGATAATAGCGACCGAGAAGGCATATGTAATCCTACATAATCTGGACTCGAAAAACGAGCAATCTTTGAGCTACTAAAGATATCTTGATGTTCTTTGTTTAAAATGAAAAGTTTCTTCAAGCCCTATCCAAATTGCATGTAATTTATTCCGGACTTCAGAAGAAAGCTGAAAAACGAAGAAAAAAAAATGATGTCCAAAAGAATTTAACGATTGTATGTTCCCAATTTTCGTGAAACAAATCAATTCTTTAATTTCGCATTCTAAGGAGAAAAAAAACTTTTAAACTAACAATGATTCACTTTTTATCAGGGTGGAAAGTAGTGATAATTTGGAGTTTTTACTTTTCAAAGTACCTCTAATGCTGAAAAGAAAGAAACAGTTTTATTTTTATATATGTGATCCTGTTTGAAGTCAAAGCGATCTTGTTTTGAAATTAGAAATAGATTTTAACTAAATTGAAGCTGAAAATAGGCTTAAATTTAAGTGTACTTAAGTTAAGTTTTAACAAAAGTAAAACTGTTTCTCTGTGACCCTATCAAGTAAGACTCATGAGTATTTATAACAAAGTTTTACTTAATGTTTTTTTTCTATTTCCTAGGCATAACAAATACTCGTTTAGTAGACAATTTTATTTGCAGGAGGAAAATATAGTCTATCGCGGGTCGCTAGTGGGAAGCGATATATTTATAATTTATTATTTAACAGATTTATTGAATAGAATTAACCTCTCTGTTCGCCTGAAGTTAGACTTAAATATATTTTTTGTTTTAAAACAAGATCCCTTTGACTTAAAACAGGATTCTCTATCTTAAAATAAAATTTTTTCTTTCTGTTTAGTATCAGTAGAACTTTAAGAAGAAAGCTTCAATTATCCTATAATTTCCACACTAACAATAAAAGTTTCTTTGGTAGTTTCTTATAGAAATGCTTCGCCTAGAATGCAAAAATGAAGCGATCATTTTGGTCTCTGAAAATTTAGACCATAATCATTGATTTTTTGGTAGCATTCTTCAAGGCCATAGCTAGACAAAATTTGGTGGGGGGGGGGGGGTATTTTGACAAAGTTTGAAAGGGGTTTGCAGTGGCACACAGAATAGTATATTCATCTTTAGTACATGTTTCAAGAATATCAGGGGGAGGGGGTCAAACCTGTTGATCTCTAACGTGGTTATGGCCTTGGCCTTATTCTTTAATATACATATCTCCAAAACTATTTATTTTTGAGAGACCATGCCTTTATACATCGGATGCAGTCGGATTTGGACCCAGAACCCCTTCTTAATCGGCTGCCTTTTGGGATGATTTCTATTTATACTTTAGATTACATTTATATTTACTTTCTTTGGAATACTTTCAAAGATAATTTTTGTTTTGTAGATTCGTCAAAAACATATTTCTTCCAAAATTCAACGTTTAAAGAATAAATAAAATACAAAGAAATGGTTTGGAATTGAACCGCATTTAATTGAATTAGGAATGGGTTCAAGGAAACACCGAATTAAATGGAATTCATCAGAATTCAATGGAATTTAATGAAATTCACTAGAAATTCAAATAATTTGTTTGAACTCAACTGAATGGAATTGAATAATAGTAATGAATTCTAGTAAATTCAAGAATATTTAACTTAAGTAAAGATGAATTGAAATGAATTTAAATAAATTAAACTAAATTCAGATTTAGTTGTATCAAATTCAATATAATTTTAAAAAATACAAAGAAATGTGATAGAAATAAACGAAATTAAACATATTTAAGTGATATTCAACTAAGAATTCAGCAAAAAATAATGAATTGAATTGAATAAGAGGTTATTAAACCTCTATAATTAAACGAATTTCACCAGTCAGCAATCGATTTAGTTGAATCAATCAAAATTTTTTTTGCTTCCCTCATAAAAATATTGTTATTATACGGACAAAAAAAATTTGGTTGACTAAAAAAAATGTTTTGGTTGTTTTAACCAAATATTTTGATTGATGGAGTATTTGATTGATTTAACACAAATTATTGTTTGTGTAAATCAAATATTTTTTTGAATCAGACTCAATTAAATTCAATGAAATTTTGATGTGTAACAAGACAACAGTTGTGTTTGTTTAAACAAAAATTTTGTCTGAGTGTGAGTGAAATTCAATATTGTTTTGTCCAACTAAACATTATTCAAGGGGATTCAATGTAAATCAGTGGAATTCACTGTTACTCAATATATAATCAAACATACCTTAATAGAATAAAGTAAAACTCACGGAAATATATAAGAATAGACATGAATGAAATGTCAACTTAACTCATTTGCAATGAACCTTGTCAAGGATAAAAATATTGTTTTCCTCTTCTAAATAATGGGTTTGACATGGTACTCACACGAGATGATCATGATTGAGATCCAGCCTCGAGATCGACATCCTCAGTTCCTTAAAGTCGTGCCTCGAAATATCCCGAAGTTGAGAGTGAGACACCCTTAAAGTGATTTGCTGTTCGGGGGTAAATTTGCCGCGAAGCGCTTCCGCGACTTGATCAAAGGACTCCATACGTTCACAAACAACTTCGATTCGTTCCACGTGAACATGTGTATTTCCATTTGCATTGTTTCCGTTGCCATTGGAACTAGGGTTAATAATTGGCGCTTCTTGGCGACAGGTGCAAGGGCTAATTTCTCTCCTCACAGCACAATGTAGGCTCGAGCTGGCCGCCAACCCCAGCAGCGTGTACAGTAATCCAGACATGGTTCTACTATTGCTGTGGACTCTTAATCACCATCTAGACGCCAAATATCCATGAGCGATGATCCCCGATAGACCATGCGCACCCCCTTTCCTCCTCTCTTTTTGATCCAACACCCCCTTTGCTCCTCTCTTTTTGATCCGACACACAGTTCTTATCACGTCTTGTCAATCAATCTCCCTTGCGATTGGTCTCGCGTGAGTCAACGTAGAGCGAAAAGGGCCGCGCCAGTTGCTCCGATTGGTCCCACTGGTACCACTTACTCAGAAACTAGCATTTTATATTTACCCAAGGCACATAAGAAAAATAGAAAATGGGAAATATTTCGAATGAGAAATTAATATGTTCGCTTTTAGGTATATTCAGTCGTTTTTAGAAATATATCAATTGGTGGGGATTTATCATTGATACATTGGGGGTCACCAACAAGTGAAGAAACTTAATTGTAAATTCGCATCTTTTTTGGCATCACTGCACAGACAGAGTTGCACTGACACTTGATCACTTGAATTGATTTATATGAAAGAACTGTTCTGTTTCAAAGAACTATTGCTATTGATTTCTGGTATTGATGCGAGTGGGATTCGCGGTATTGGGGGTCGTGGAAAAGCGTCGTTAAGATGGGAAGCACTGCGACTGGATACTTCGAGGATCGAAACGGTTGTGCTGCCGAGTGATTGAACTTTTCTTTCTATTTTTCTTGAATTGATCAACGCACGTATCGACGAGTCGGAGTGTCTCGACGAATTATCGCGATCGGCCTTCCTCTTGGCGCCACGGACGCGGCAACGACATTAAGTCGCCACCAGCAGCGCGAGACTTACTTATAGTGTCGACGCGGCGCCGCGCCGCAGGGAGGGCTTTTCATGCAGCACACGGCAACTTCCAGCATTGGCTTTCATTCTTCGCTTCTCTCTTTTACCTATTCTGATAAGGAGATCAGGAAATTAAGAATGCATCACCTACACTAAATTCCGCGAGGTGTTCTTTTTTATTACAAATTGGATTAAAACGCCGGAAACAGTTAATAGCAAGCAGTGTTAATTTAGTGTATTAATACTCAAAAGTAACACCTTACACTTACCGTTACTTTTACAAATGAATGCAATAACGGGTTATCATTAGCGTTACAGATGAAAAGTTATGCCATACTTTGATTTTACTTTTATCTCACTAACTCGAGAAAAATTTGTTTCGAATTTCGCATGGGACGCTAGTTCTATTTTCGTAAGCAAATAGACCATACAAAAAAAAAGGATTTCGTGCGTTGTTCATACTTATCTAAACACTGGCATGCGAAAATCGCACGAAAATCGTAACAGATGTTTCTCGGTACAACGCTTTTGAAAACCTAACTGAGTACTTAAGTCGACGAAATTCTTTTCTTAACGTAAGCTGTTGATTACAATTCTTTTTTCAAATTAAAAGTATTAAAAAAGGCAAGATTTGCAGTTTTTCGTTATAAATAAACTCCCAAATGTTCAAAAAAATGTGCAAAAAAGGACAAACACTTGTTTAAATTTAAATAACAATTTGTAAATGATATTATAAAAAAAAGTTCTTACCACAACGTGTATTGGAATTTATATAATTTTTTGGGCCAGTAATCCCAATTTCAAAAAATTTTCCTTTATGAACTTTTAGAACGCGAATCATTTCCTGGCTTCCAAACGTCTTCTCCGGAATAGTCTGCCCAGTACAAGTCTTCCGAGCAAATCACTTTCAACTTGAAAAAGATGATATAAAAAACATGATAGTTCGTAGCATCATTATATAGATCTTTTCGAGAAATTTCTTCTGTGAAAAATAATTTCCAGGACAAGTCTTCTGAGGAAATCACTTTCAACCTTCAAAAAGACATGTGATACTTCGCGGTACCATTGGACAAATCTTCCCCTTTCCATCACTCCCGTTATAAGCTAGAAAGAATTTTCCTGGGAATGTTTATTCCGGAAAAGGCTGCCCAAATGTGTCTAGAAGCATCACACGTATTTTTCAAGTTGGGAAGCCTTTTCACTGTGATATATTATCAATGATTATTCGAGTCCCAAATCCCACCACTCATAAAGCCCTTACCATTCTTCCTTACCACCGAGGTAATGTTGCCTCCTTGTCTATTGATAATGACTTTGCACCTTACATAAAGGGGCATATAGTCGGATAAATTTCCGACAACGTAAGCCCAACGTAGGCACTTTTGAGGTTGGATCTTTGAAAACCTGCTTTTTGAGAAAAACGCATTTAAAAGTTAAATTAATCCACTTTCGGTCATTTCCGACACATAAGTATAATATCACAAGATAGAGTATAGATTGAAGTATGATGTCCAATCGAATATATAATCACATACATAATATCATAACATTTTTAATAAGTAAAAAAAATAATTAATTAATCATAAATTGCGAAAGTTAATATTCAGTGATTTTCTCGAAAAAGTTTTGGAAGTCGCAGTCTGAAGTAGGTACAATCCTTACAATAAAGTCTGAGCATAACCTTCCATTACTACTGATTCGAGAAGAGTGGTGAAAAAATTATCTTAAACACACCTATAATGTAAATCTAATACCGCTTTCTTCTGCGCAATTTCTTTAAATTTAATGTTTCAAATTAAATGTCACAATTTATAAAACAATATATTTATTATTATTCTTAATTTTTTTATTGAAAAAAATTATGTTCCAATTTTTTTTGTAAGAAGAGATGCGTTTTAAAATATTTAATTTTAAGTATATCTACTTTCAACATAACATGCACAAAGCCAAAATCAAAAACCTTAATAACCGTAGAGCTGAGGACAGATTCTATTCAATTCAACTTTTTGAAGACAGAACTTTAAAGACAGATCTATTAGAGTGATTTTATTCAGAAAATTTCCTCTTTTTTAATAAGGAGAACTTACAGGCCCCTAAACTGGAATTGCGCCTTAGCATTTCAAATTATGAAAGTGTAAATTCAAATGTTTGAAAAATTGCTGGAAATTTACCATCAATTTATAGCTATAAAACGGCAACAACTAGGAAGTTACTAAACAAAAAGTGTCCTTCAAGTCCAAGGCAGTAAATATTTCTGCAGCATTGAAAAAAAAAAACGATCTAAAGTACGATCTGTTATCATTGATTATTCCAGCTACAGACGTTTTTAACGGTTTGCATTATCGCATAATTGGAACGAATGCAGTAATATGGGTCTATCCACAAGAATCCTTATTTCTTGAATCACTTTCATACTGGAATTATGGGCGTTGAAAAACGATAAACCAGCACACACGTGTAAAATCACACGTGCTGTGAAGTGTACCACAAGAAAACACGAAACAGAATAAGCGGAACAAAAGTATTTAAGTAAAAAACATTAAACACAAAAGACAAGACATTTGTGCGGATTCGAGATTGATGAATGATTGATAGTACGACAGAAGTTCACGAATTTAGCTTCAAGTCTGATCTCTCCAACTGAAAGCATAACACATGAAAGTATGTTTGCACTGATAAGGAGAGCGTTGCTCAACTTTAATTGACCTTTGCTTGGACACTTAGGAACCAGGAGAAAGAAAATAAGAGATAATTCACTTGATGGGTTAAATCAGTCAATATACCATAACGTGGTATAATTTCTTCTTGAAAACACATTTTGGAAAGGCCCAGGGGAGAATTTAACACTGACTCTGCACTGCATAAGACTATGTTAGAGTACTAGCCTGGTACTGGGAAAATCCCTGGTGATAACTATATTTTTTTGTCCTTGCACACCAGTGGCATACAACTGGTGCAGTATCAGGTAATTAACAATACTGTCTAGTAGTGCAATTTTGAGAACCATAATTTAATAATTTGGAACCATAATTTCCCCCTGGGGAGCACAAGGTGGTTCTAGATTTTAATAGTTTATTAATAAGTATTATTGAACTTTTAAATTTATTACTCACATGCATCCTTTTTTGATTATTAAATATATAGAGATTCCAAAACTTCTCGCGTTGTATTTAAATTTCCCATTTCACAGGGGATGGACATACAATAATTCATTTGGTTTACCCTGAAGTATCTGAAATACCCAAAA
Organism: Druon quercuslanigerum; assembly: GCA_010014905.2. Taxonomy (NCBI): domain Eukaryota; kingdom Metazoa; phylum Arthropoda; class Insecta; order Hymenoptera; family Cynipidae; genus Druon; species Druon quercuslanigerum. The sequence goes on along the minus strand of JAAAKG020186595.1, from coordinate 41,603 downwards.
TATCCCAAAATTTAGTAAGTAGTACAGTATACCTGTAATTTTTGTAGAGAAAAAATGAGAGAAGCTATTTTGCTTCATCAATCATTAGTGGGGCATGTGGATAACATTAGAATATTATTTAACATTAGAACGATAGGTCGTAGAGAAAAATTCTTCAAACAAAAGTTGTAAAGAACAGTATTATCTACAAATTATCTTATGTAGTCGCTGCGCTTCAATCACAAATCTACGTAATAGAGGGCGCCAAAGTTGCCAAAATCAGTTTTTGCCCTTTTTCAAAGGAAAAAAATCCGTCATCGCGCGCGCCTTGCTTCGCCCGCGCGTTTGAGCGAGCCTAGGGCATGCGACTGTTGGTTCTTGCATTTCGCGCTAGATAATGTATTGTATCTAGCGCTTCGCGTTCGATAATGTGTTTACCTCGCGCTACGCGTTCTGTCTTTGTATATTCCGCACACTTGTGCACATACTTTTTAAGCCGTATTTTTATTAGAAGCGATCGTATTTGGCTAAGATTTTGTTTTGGGCAGTGCCTAATTGCAGAAACTCAAAACTACCGAGCGTAACCTACCGATAAACAGGCGTTAAACGCAGTGAAAACATGAGTGAGCAAAAATCACAAACGGTCGCCCATTTGAGAACTAATCGCGTACGTCCGTGCATACCGTCCAAAATCTCATCGAGTCGATAATTAACACCCAGCTACTGTTTTCGGTTCCTAATCTGGAAATAACAGTACATTTCTTTTTCTCCAACCCCCCTTGAAAACGCCCCATTGCAAGCACATGAAGCAGGCGTAATGCAACCACTTCCAGCCCAACGACGTTCGCACATTCGTTCGTCGCCGCCGGGCTGATATGAGCCTTTACGCCCGCTACACGAAAATTTACATCCGATACATAAAACTTGACACCCTCTACATCAAAATTTATGCCCGGTAGAGAAAATTATATTCATCTTTAAAAAATGCATCGCTGGGCCCAATAGTATATCTTGTGCTAAGTGCGCTTTTTTCCTGTCACTTATAATTCAAAATTTTCAAGAAAACCAAAAATCCTTTATCTGCTTCACATGTTTGTTTTCAAGGAGGATAGGACGAAAAATGTAGTGGGGAGTAGTGGGAGTGTAGTAGTCAAGGGAGTAAGGTTATTTTGACTTATATAAGCCCTCGATACACAATGTACTATTTCTGAACAGAAATGTTTGTAATCCTGAGTTTTAGAAAAACCTTATCCAAGCACTTTAGATATCATTAAATAATGTGACATTGAAGAAAGTCGTTGTAAAATTCTTTAAAAAACTACGATTCCAACGGGAAACTTTACAGTTTAAAGAAATTGTTATTTTTAATTTTTGAGTTTTAAAGAATAATTGTAAAATGGTTTAATTTTCAGACTTGCGTGTTTACAATTTCAGGTATAAAGTGACAAACTTTGCAACTACTAGTTAATTTAGAACTAATATAATTTAAATATTTAGAATATCGAAAATTTATTGTTCATTTCAAGCCTGTCAACCAGTCACTTTTCATTTTTAAAAGAATTTAAAATTCAATAGTTATAGATTAAAATATAAATTTTTTACTGTTTAAAATTTCTCAAAATTGTATAATTATGAAATAAAAGCCTTTAGAGTCAAAATTTTAATTCGCACGGCTAAAAATTGAATAATTTTTCGTCGAAATTTTATTATAAATTAGAATATTTAATTGACGAGTTATTAGTTATATGTATTCTTATATGGACTTCACACTTTCATTTCATATTAAAATAATAAATAGTTGTTGGAATTTTTAATTTGAAGTCTTTAATATCGAATAAGTAGAAAAAACCATTTGAAGTAAAAGAAATTGAAATTGGAATTGTTGAATAAGTTTAGATTGAAATACTCAAAACTGTTACAGTATTATAAAGAAACGCCATTATAATACTTTAATCATTATTACTTCAGAACGATAAATAGCGAATAATTTCAGATTTAAAATGTTTAAATTTGCAAAATTTTACATTGATCTTTTTAAAGATAACAAAGGTGAATGTACACTTTATATGTAGAACATTTTTTAATTAGAATCCTTCATAGTAAAATATTTTTTATTTAAAGGCTCTCAAATGCAATTGAATCAGTTTTAAAATGTATAAGCTAAAATGTTAAACTATTAAAATATGTAATTGAATATTTCCAAATAGAATCTTGCAGAATACGTATATTTTATATAAAATTTAAAGGAACTATTTTATAAGGCGTTCAAATTACAAGAATTTTTAGGTTTGGAAGTGCAAGGTTTTTTATTCAAATTCAAATAATTCGAATGGTTGCTATTAAAAATTAAATCCTTTTATATTCGCACGATTATAAATTACATTGAAACTTGAATGGATAAAGATTGAAATTTCGAAATTTAAACAATTGCAAATTAAATTCGCTTCAAGTTATATATCTTTGAATATAAGCATCGAAAACTTTTTGCTTTGAAAGGACCCCGCACAATTTACATTAAAATCCGGCCTCGATCAAATTGGTTAAAATTGCAATATAATATAGTTAAAAGCCTCCTGATCAACTGGAAACTTGAAGATGATGTGCAAATTTTTCAATAAAATGTGATTAGCACAATCACAGACAATACTAGAAACACTCGTGAGACCAGTCTAGCTAATAAGAGCAATGAAGTGGCGCTGTCCTGGCAATAGTAAGAGAAATCATGGCGCTGTCCTGGCAATGTAAATACTGCTCAAAATATTGAAGGTAGAAAACAGTTCAGTCAATGAATACAAGGCTTTAGAACAGTCCAATTATCAAAGGAAAAGCCAGTCCAGCTACTAAAGACAATGTAACGGGACTGCCCTGGCAGTGTGCAAAAGACATTCTGGACTACCAATGAATTTTGTAGTCCAGATAATTACAACAAGACGATAGGCCAGTGCAACCAACAAAGGCAAGAGACGTTATTCGTCCAGTCAGTTAAGACAAGACTATAAATCTGGTCTACCAAATATATATTGTAGTCCAGATAATTTAGACAAGACTGTAGGTCAGTCCAACCAACAAAGGCAAGCTTGATTTATAGTCTTGTCTTAACTGACTGGACTAATAACATGTCTTGCCTTTGTTGGTTGGACTGACCTATAGTCTTGTCTTAATTATCTAGACAACAAAATATCTTTGGTAGTCCAGAATGTCTTTTGCCTTGATTATTTTTAAAAAATCATCACATTGCCAGTGCAGTCCCATTACATTGCCTTTAATAGTAGATAAACGTTTATTTTTCCGCCTGCTGGCCTTAAAAAAATGGACTTGCTTACACTTCCATTTTTTACAGAATTATCTTAAAACTAACTCTTTAAAGCTAACGTCCCTCCACACATAATCTCTAAGCCGACCTTGCCTCGCACGCATGACGCTATTTTCTCGCTTTGCCTCGCCTTGCCAGCCTCTGCTTCTGCAGCTAATCTGTAATCCTTATCTACTATTTGCAATATGTACAATCTTCTTAATCTACTTCCTCTCCTAAGCAGAATCTTCCCTTCTCCATTCCTCTTCCTCCTTCCTTCTCTTCGTCACTATTTTACCCAACACCACCTTCACCCATGCAACTGCCCTTTTGTCCCCCCTTTCATGCAACAAAACCTCCATGCTTATCCTACTCCTTTCCACCTCTTCACACTCTTCCAACCAGTGTTCCATTTTTGCATCACCCTTCCCGCACAATTCACACCTCCTCTTCTCAGCAGAAAACCAGTACCTATTATAACTTTCCGTGCATTCGCATCTCATTCTCGCTATAAGTTCCTGACTTCTTTGCTCTCCTTTCTCACACAAATATTGCGCTCTCTCCTTTTCTCTTTCCATGCTATTCCTTTTAACCAACTCATACACCTTCCTTCCTTCCTTCCTCATGCATCCTTCTCACTTCAACCATTTGCAATCCATTCATTATAAAATACCTTTCCCTTTCCACCTCCATCCTCCCACATCTGCATCTGTTCTTCTTATCCCACCAACATTCCCTAACCAGCTTACTTTCCCCCTCTTCAAGAAATTTCTCCTCATATTTACACGCTCGTCTCCCCGTTATAATTCCTAAACTCGTTCTTCCTGTCTCCCTCCTGACAATATAGTTCGGAGTATTCCTTGCTAACCTCAGTGTCCACTTTACATACCTCTCCTGTTTCCTATTTACCTCCTCACTTATCTTCCACCCCCACACCTCCACTCCGTAAATTAAGACACTCATCACTAGAAAATCAAACAATTTCATTCTCCTTAAAAAAACATCTGCAAACAACCTCTTTCCCAGCCTCTACACTTGCCTCATCACTATATTTGTCCTTCTCACTCTCTCTTTTACATGTCCTTACTCTAACTCCTCCTACTACTCCGGCCGTTAGCTTACTTTCCATATCTGCGATTAAAATTGGAAACAACGTTGGGCTAAGAGGGCACCCCTGCCTCAACCCCCTACCCATCCAGAAACCTTCAGAGATTCCCTCCCCTCCTCTCACCCTATCTTTCGTCTCCTCATATACCACCCTCACCCTCTCTATCAGGCCTCTCTCAACCCCCCTCTCTTCCACTGCCTCCCACAACCTTCTCATATCCACCGAAGGAAACGCGCCTTTTAGATCTATAAAAAACGCGTACACTTTGGCATCCTTTTTTACTAGTTCTGTATCCACCACGTGCTGCAAAACGTAAATATTGTCAATGGAACTCCTTCCCTCCCTAAAGCCCGCCTGCGTCTCCAGTAGTATGCCCTTCCCCTCAACATCCTTCCGCAGCCTATCTGCTAGTACCATCGCGTATATTTTGTACGCCGTATTCATTATCAGGCCATACGTAAGTAGAGGCCCACACTGCTGCAAGCATTTTTGCAAGGACTTCGTAACGTAGCTTTAAGTCAGACTAGACTTGTTGACGAAAATAGCCTGTCTGACACTGAATTTGAATGTCTTTGTCCTGTAGCCAAAGAACATTTTCGAGAATTGTTCACTTTTTGTGACAGAGTGCCCCGTAAAGGTGATTACAATTATGTGGAAAAGAGAGATTTGGTGATGTTTTTTTGTAAACTGCGTCAATGTCTATCGGATGCTTTTCTCAAAGTCATGTTCCAATATCCAAGTAGACAGTAAGTGGAGCCATCGCCACGGCCAGACAATCCTTAATGCAACGTTTCGTACGTAACAACATCGGATTTGACGCAATTGTGACCGAATATTATATTGCCATTATGTTACTGATTTCGCTAATTCATTATATAATCCTGAACCACAAAATCCTCGAGTTATTGCGTGTATTGATGGCTTATATTTTTACACTCAGAAGAGCAGCAACTTAAGGGCAATAGTTGCACCTGATGGTTACATTCTCGACATTCAAGGACCGTACTTTTCTGGCAGCCGTAATAATGATGCTGCTATATTACAACATGAATTCGCAATAGACGCTGGCAGAATGAGAAGGTGGTTCCAAGAAGACGATATTGTCATTGTTGATAGGGGATACCGAGATGCCACTAATCTTTTTGCGCGTTTGGGTATTATCTGGATAATGCTAGCTCTTCTTCCACGACATCAGCATCAACTGACAACAGAAAATGCTAACGAATCGCGCCTAGTGACAAAGTCTAGATGGATCGTTGAAGCTAGGAACGAACACATCAAATCAATTTTTAAATTCTTTCAGCAAGTAGTACAGATACAACACGTTCCTTAACTAGGCGATTTTTGTCGGATAGCTGAAGCTATAATTAACAGATACCATCCATTAATTTTCATGGAAGGAGCTGATGCCGAAATGGCCAATGAATTACTTGAAAAATCTAAGGAACCGAATGTCGTGCAAGCGCTCGTTGAGGCAGAAAACCTAAAGACAATTGAACCCAACGATGGGTTCAATTAGAATATTTGTTTTTTTTTAAAATACGAGCTTGATGAATCATGATACAAATATGCAAAAAGTGATTTTTGTAGGTCTTAACGTCTTCAATTATATTGAAAAATATATAATAAACGAAAATTCATGAAAAAGTTCGTTTATTTAATTTTCTGACGTTTCGGTATCACTGTGTGCCTTTTTCAAAGAAATCTACAATACATTTTTATAAATAACAACAGTTTTTTTTACATTATAATGAAACTAATTTTAAGTAAAAGTGATAAAAATACCTGTGTTTTATTTTAAGTGAAAAACAAAATTCTTCAAAATTGGAGTAAAACATATCAATATTTTCTGAGTCAAATATTAAAAATAAATTAAAGAATAAAAACAGTTGAGTCTCCAATTTTGGTAACATGTGAAAAATAATGTGAAAAAAAACTTTTATATAAATATGATTACATCCTTATAAAAAATATAAACAACTTTTTCATAGTTATGGACAGACGACGAACATATGACTATGAATAGAAATAGGAATATACATTAAGGCGGTAAAATCATTAGTACAAACTAAAGGCGTAATTTCAAGGAACCGCAAATGAGGAACGCGCTAGAGCAACTGGATTTGAATTTGAATTTGAATTTAAATTTAATTTAATTTAAATTTTATCAAAGTATCATAAAATAATTTTACTTAAAATAAAAGTTTTACTTAAAATTATATAAATCATAATGTTAAAAAAACTGTTGTTCTTTTTATAAATTTATTTTATATTTCTTTGAAAAAGGCACGCAGTGATGCCGAAACGTCAAAAAATTCAATAAATAAACTTTTTCATGAATTTTCGTTTATTATATATTTTTCAATATAATTGAAGACCGTAAGACCTACAAAAATCACTTTTTGAATATTTACATTGACGATCGAAGAGAGGTTTTGATTTGATTCTTATGAAATCTGATTAATCATGATACAAAGTAGGAAGTCTAAACAGGAATAGCGAAAATTTGCTTAGTTCTTCATGTTTTTCTGAAAATAAATACACTGATTCAGGAGAAAGCGAGTTCAGTCATATGCAAATGTTTTGCAAATTCGAACAGTTTAGTTCCTCAATTCGACATCCTTCTAGAGAGGGGGAGGCGGGGAGGTTGATACTCAAATTTTAAAAAGTTGTAAGTTGATTGAATATGTGGAAGTGTATCAAAATTATCAAGCTAAGGCTTTTAATACAATTTTTAAATATAGAAAGTCGATTTAAAGACCTTCGGAGACAAGTTTCATATTTGTAGATTTGAAATTATATTTTAGTCGGAAACATTTTTTTAAATATTATAGTTTCACTTAATTTAAAAAAAAAAAAGAAATTAAGAATTCGTTTTTACACGTAAAAGAAGGCGGAAACGGCCATAATTAAGAAAGAGGGCCGGTGATGTAAGTAGGTGTGCGTTTACAGACGTAGTTTCACTCGTTACCCGGATTCACCAATTTACTGGAGTCTTATGTCCTCTACGATTATCCTTCATTTAGATTTTACCAATTTAAATTCAATTGTGTATAAAGTCAGTGGCAGGTCTGGCCTTAGGTGACATAATGCACTCGTCGATAATCTCAACAACTCCACCTCGGCTGACCTCGTTCATGCCCAAAAAAATTTCACTGATAATTATTCAAATAATTGATTTCTACTTATTCTTTAATCAATATTTTTTCAAAAAGCATTCAATCATACAATTCACACGTCGCGGAAGTCATAGGAAAATATTTTTTATGTTGAGAAATTCCATTTGCGAACACACAAAGAACAAACATTTATCTCACAGATTATTTTATCTTACACAACTTTAAGAGATTTGACATAATGGATGGAAATTTGTTAATATTCGCCTTTTTAACTTCTCTGGATAGAACGATGAAGAGTATTGCAATATTTTTCGATTATAACCTCACAAATAAAAATTGACTATTCCTTTTAACATAGAATCCTTTCTTGTTCGTTCTAATAGGATCTCATAATTAGTCTTTTTTTGCCATGTTTAACTTACTAACATCAAACTGAAAAATAATAGCGAACTAAAATGTCTCAGATGATACATTGTTTCAATTGAAAATAACTTCATTTTTATCAAAAAACAAGTGAGGTTGTTTTGTGAGATCTTTTCCAATAACGAATTTAGTCTAAAAGGATATCCTATTTTTTATGTAAGCACAAATGCCAATCAAACGGAATGAAGACGCGAGTTGAAACACAGTTCAACACAGGTTTTATTTACATAAACTTTAACTCGAAAACAATAAATACATCGCATTAGAGTTGTCCTATCTTCTTCAGCATTACCTCCGTGATGAGTCCAATGTTGAGGATGATTCTACCTGCGTGAATGCCTCACCCCCACGTTGTAGGACATTTTGGGCAAAATACGTAACGATGTTGGTTTTACGAGATGACCTCGCACTCTTATACACCGTTTCTGCACATTTCACTGTTTTGAGCTCAACGAGGCGCTTTTTCACCAAGCAAATTGAAGTAGGGACATGTAACATTATCCTATTCGACATGATGCATTTTCCGAGCACTACTTGACAACGCCTATTACGTAGTTCAAAAGCTCATCCACCTAGCTCTAAACTTCCATGTTCAATCAACTCTCGATGTAAGTACCCTCAAATTGCTGCCGTTCTTAGCATTTAAGTCCTCGGAATTTTAGTTGGAATTCGTCCAAATTCAACAGAAATGGATCATACGACCCTGACTTTACATTTGGACGCTATCCATTTATGTTGAAGGACACTGAGAGCCATGCTTGTAACCATACATAAATCAAGAGTTGAGTGCACTGTTCTTCGCAAAGAGGCTACTTGAATAAAAATTCAGGCAGTTGATATTTTGATACTGTTCTAAGATTAACGGCAGATTGTGTATCTATGTCTGTGAGTTCTGCGGTGGCGAGTTTTTTACGCTCATTGATGAGCTTCTCTACTTTCTCGTAAACAGTGTTTTTTCTCTTCTAGTGCATTGTCTGACCAAGAAAAGTGGAGCTTCTCACGTATTTAAAGGGTGTTTTTAAACGTTTTTTTAAAATTAAAATAATTCACAACAAAATTCGTTGATAACAATTGTTGTTTGTTCCTCTTAGTAGCGTATGGTATGCAATTTAATCTTTAAAAATAATGTTCGACAAATGTCCACTGCAACAAGTCATACGGACGTTGAAACTATCGCTTTATTAAAGAAGATTTTCGATAGACGAATCATATCGAAAAAGGGTAAGGTCAATTGTCCACCTTGCTCTTGCGACTTGACGCCCTTGAACTTTTTTTATGGGGCTACGGTAAGTCTCCCGTCTACGACGGTAAGCCGCAAACAACTGATGAGCTAGAGCCTAACATTGGACACGTTATTCGTGAAACTTTTCCAGTCATTCTCGAAAAAGTGACCAAAAATTGGGCCGACTGTATCAGATTTGTTTAACGTAGTCGCGGTGGACATTTGTCGGCAATTATTTTCAAAGATTAAATTGCATAACATACGCCACCAATCATTGGATTTTGACCGATATCTAAACCCACATACGTTTTGTATTTCATCAGAACCGACGGTGCTGAAAAATTACACGGAGAAAATTGGCTAGTCAGACACTCTGGAGTATCTATTACATTATACTGATATTGATTCTAATGCGCCTGCGCATATTCAAACAGACTATACACTTTTGTTCTGCCTGTCTATATGAAGAAAAAATTTTGGATGGCACTTGGCACTACCTGGAAGATCAAACTGACCATCTAAATGTTGATACTCCAAGTTTGACTATCAATTTTTCTCCGTGTACAGAGGAGTCCATGTTGTTTGTCCAATTTTTCTAGAGAACTTGTCCATTCTCTTGCCTCTCTCTATACGTGAAATTTCCAAAAACTTATTCCATTTGTCCTCGTTGTCTTTGTGCTTATCAGTATTTGTGACTTTCTTTTCAACCTGCGACACGTCAGCCTTATTTCTCTTTTGTTCACAACAATTTTTTCTTTTAACAGAAATCCTCTTTATCTCTTCCTCAGCTTTTTTCTTCGACAAATTGCAGCTCATATGTCCGAGCAGTGTCAGTAGGAGGGATTTTAATACTTTATTCAACATTGCTTTTATCCGTTTTTGCTTTTTCGAAACAACAGCGGAAAATTTTACCAGGTCTTCTTTGTCGGGTCTTTGAAGATCATTTCCGGACACGTTTTAGAACTCCCGTGTTCCAGAACACTGAACTCCTCTAAACACTACCCGACCTAACTCGCAGTATTTACAAACTGAATTGAAAAACCTATTCCCCAAGCTTTACACCTATTAATTCTTGTGATAGACACAAGTTGCGCTGGAATAATACTTTCCCGCTTGTACCTAATGTCCGATCAAATTAATACGACATGTGCTAACATGTACACGTATTAACCTAAAAGTTTCTTTTTAGTCCACTAAATTTCCGTAACGTCTACTCCTCCTCCTCCTACTGCTCTTCAGCAAGCAAAGATGACGTCCTCGACAGTCGTTGGTGCAGAGAAAATCTAAAACCAACTGATATCGGGACAGAAAGTCCTTTGAGTGAAAAAATCGCACTGAGTTCGAATTTAGCTAAGCTGATTCGAAATCTTTCTACTTGTTAAAGGACGTTTATCGTATCTCGCTGAAACATTTTTTGTTGTTGTAAGAGCAACAAATGTGGCAAAAATTACTGTTTTTGAAGCCTAGATTTTGAAAGTCAACTTTTAGCTGTTCCTAAAGTCGCAAAACTGTCCGAAAAAATGGAAAAAATTCATGTGGATTAGTTGTCTATTTACGAATGGAACCCAACTTCGAAAATTAAAAAATATTAAAAATTGTGATCACCAGAATTATTAATGCAAGAAAAAATTATCTCGGGCTTGAATAGAGATATCGAGACAAATCAAGACTTAAAAGAAAGTGATTAGTATACTGACAAAACTCGGACCAGGAAAAAGTCCATAAAATTGTATATTTAGCTGCAAATTGAGTTGGCATAATTTAGTCCTTAATGAGCAACTATCATGAACAACAATAATTTATTCAAGCAATTATTTTTTCTAAATATTAATAATTTTACAGTCAGTTCTATTACACATACATTATTACATATTACAATTTTATTCCACGTACACAGTAATGATTAACTAAGAATTACGTGTTTGTACATGCTGTTTTATAAAGCGTATTTTTCTTTAATAATTGAAAAGAGTATTAGAGCAGAATAGAATTCATTTGTTCCTTTGCGAGTTTCTACAATTTCAATATTCATCGTCCTGTTGATATAGATACAGTTTTAAACCTTTAAAGTAAATTATGACACTTTTGTGAACTCGAAAGTACTATTAATTTATAATCTCGAGAATCCATCAAGATTAATTCTTTGATTGTTCTTGATTCATACAATAAGTTTATCTACACATCAATATTTATTAAAGAATTTTGGCTACTGATAAAAGTGTATGAATTATTAACAAACTAATAGGGTGGCCACTGGGCCGGGAAAACCAGAAGGCGACCGGGAATTTTTTGAGACCGAGAAAACCGGTAAATGACTAAAAATTTATTTTTCGACCAGGGATTTTGCAAATCTTTAGAAAAAAACCATCCAACTTTTATTTCAACCGTTTTTTGAATAATTAGCTCAATTGTGATCTTCAATTATGATATCATTCAGTTTAGAATGCATAATTCGAAAATCTTGCTCTTTACAAATTTCATATTTTTATTTTTAAGCGTACATTATTTGAATCAAAATAATTTTTAAACGAAGTTTTCAAGATTTAAGCAATTGAAAATTAGAAGCCTTTCAAATCGAAGATTTTTGATAACAAACATTTTTATTTGATCGGCTTTGAGTATAAATTAACCAATGATTTTTAAAATTTAATTATAATTTCAGATTTAAAAAAACAAATAATAATTGATTGTACAAAACGATTCGGCATCAGTTCACAATTTTAGAAATTCCAGATTTTAACTTTCAAATGAAACCGTTTTAGTTGTAAAGTCTTAAACAAATCCAAGCATCCTATTAAATCCTTATAAAATATTTTGAATTTTAAAATAATTTCAAGATAACATTTTTATAATTTAAGGCTTTTATAAAAAAAATTGCAGTCTAAATTCTTCCATTTTCATTAAAAGTTTTGTTGTTTTGTTTTGAAAAATTTAAAGTATAAGTTAAATTGTTGAATTTTGCTGTATAAGTAACATTTGATTACCTATTATTCTTAGAAAAAATGCGAGTAAGTTGAAGAGATATTCAGAAGATTTTAAAAAATTTTAAATTAATTAAAAATTTCGAACCAAAAGCTCCATGCAAATAGCCCACGGCCTAATTTGAACAAAATGTACATTTTCGCACATTTCGAACAAATAATTTAGAAGATTTTTAAGAATTTTACAAGCTTCAAAAGAATAATATTATTTCTGAAGATTGATAGGAAAATTGAAAGTGATTTTTTATTTTGAAAGACTATTTGAAATTCGAATACTTTTAAAAGAAGAAGTTTAAAAAATTTTCTTGAAATAAAAATTTGAAGATTTTGAATGATGTTTAAACTACTTACAATAACAATAATTTCACTTTTAATTTAAATAAGAATAATTCTCGAGAATTTTTAGAAAAGGAACAACATTCTGAATTGGAACATGAAATTTTTCCAAAGAATTCTAATTTTGAGTTGAAGCAGGGAATTTTCCAATTCTAACCAATTCTGAGTAAAAACTGGTATTTATCCAAAAGAATTATAATTTTTCTTGGAACAGGAAATGTTTAAATTTAAATAAATTCCGAGGTGGAAAATGGAATTTTTAAATAAAATTAGTTCTAATTGTAAGTGAAAACGGCACATTTTCAAAAAAAATTAAAATCATGAATTCGAACAGGGAATTTCACAAAAAATTATAATTCTTAGAATTAGTTGACATGGGGAATTAAAAAAAATTAAAATTCTGGATTTAACCAGGGAATTTTTCAAAAAGAATTAAAATGCCGGATTTAAACAGGGAATTTTCTATTTTTAACCAACTCTGAGCTGGAATTATAATTTAACATTGCTTCAAATTTCTAATATTCTTAAATTGATTGATTGATTATTAAATATAGACAAACTGAATCTGAATTATCTGTGACCTTACAATTTATAAATGTTTTAAAGTTGTAATTTTGCAGTTTAGCGGCATTTAATTTAAAGCTGTTCGTTTGAAAAGTGTTAGTAACTTCCATCTTATACGAGTACATTATTAAGCATTCGAATACAAAATTGTTTAATGAAACAAATTGCAGTTCAGTTTTTATTATTTCGAAGATGAAATTTTTTATATTTATTGCTCAATTTTTAAAATTTTATGGCCCCTGAAATATGTTTCCAAACCGGGAAAACCCTGGGAAATGGCCGGAAATTTTTTTCTTTGATTAAAAGGGCCACCCAGGTAAAAAATGTACAAAGTATAACAGGAAAATGCAATAATGTACAGATATCTAATTTGGTTTTGTATTCAATTGTATAACAGTAATGAAATAAGAATAAAGTATAAGCTGCTACATTTCAAAGATTTGTGTAAGTTTCTATTTACAATTTTTCTCCTTGTTGTAAACATCTATCCCGTCTTACAGGAAATTACAAGATTTAAAATTTTTATTTAATGTTCGTTCTTGACGTTATTAGTAAACTTTTTATTTAACGTGAATTATTGTAGAAAAGTAAAATTTTTTAAAAAAATGCTAAGTTACTCAAAATGTTAAATACTGGCAAATTGTACTTAAAATCTTTCTTTGAAATACTAATAGTTTATTGTAATGATGTAGTAGCATTCTAAAAAAATGCAATTAAAAAAAATTACAATTTCAAAAAGAACTACAGCTATTATAGTACATTACAGATCAAGTAGCAATTTCAATTATACAATAATTTTTTACATTAAAATTGTACCTTCATATTCAGATCTATTACACATAATTTCAAATTGTATTCAAATATGCTTAAAATATAAACTATCTAATTTTTAAACCATATGATTTGAAAAATTTTTATCAAGAAAAAAATATTGTCTTGAATATGTAGAAATACTGAACTTTTTATTAGATATGAGCAATTACAAATTAAATATTAAAAAGAAACTGTTTTACTTTATAAATCTCACTTCAAAATTATCACATTGCAATATTCGATATATTTATAAATCTAAGTAGAAAAAGAGCAGCTTTTTGTCTAGTAGTTGTAAATTCAGGTTGGCAAATAAAACTACAATGAAATGCAAATATATACAATGAAATCTAAACAAGTACAAAGTGTGTACAAAGAATTGGAAAAAGTTGTGCTTTCTTGAAATTTTAGTGTAATGTTATTGCATTTGATTGTACATTCTTTTAAAAACAGTTTGAATTTTTTGTGCTTTTTTGAAACTTTTTTTCCAGCAGATTACAATACAGAAAAATATAAATATTTATAAGGCATTAATTGTTTTTCTTCAAAGAGGAAACGTATACTTTACAATATTTTTAGTAGAATAGTGGGAATTCGTCAGAAGGGATTAATCGACTACGTTTGTGATCGACTACGCACTCTCATAATTTTCATTAGGTTCGTAATCATCTTCAGTATCGCTGTCATCATCGTATTCTCCTACGTGAATAATGAAAGATTCTTGCTGCTGGTACCAGCTTTGAAGATGTTCATTTAAGGTTCCTTCAGATGTTCTGTATCGATCTTTTTCAGCCTTTGCGTGTTTTATGCAATTGTTCCACAACTCTTCAGTTACTTGTTCCGTGGCCGTTATGCACAATTGCCTAACATCCTCCAGCTTGAAAGTATTATTATACTTAGCCACGATTTTTTGATGTATGCCCATATAAGTTCTATTGCATTAAACTCGCAGTGAGCAGCAAGAAGCCAAAGTAACTTGATATCAGTACGCCCTTATTCTTTGCATATTTTCTCCAGATGGTAGATTTTTGGAGATTTATACGGTTGACACAAATTGTATAGCGCTGGAACCATCAACCGTACATAGGTCTTAATACCGAAAGGCAAGGGAACTTCACGCTTTACAGCCCACTTAATCAAATCAGCCTTTCACCATGCCGTCGCTGGATTCCGAGATTCTGGATCAATCATTGTGTGGTATCTCGCTTGGTCGATGATGATTGCAGATTTTTGCGGAAGACGTTGCACGACTTTTCGGAACCACCCTACGTAATGTTTGGCATTCATTTCATGATGATAATCGTGACTACCTTTTTTTAATGAAACAGTCCATTGCTCCTGGCAGAAAACCCTCCTCACTACCAATATGGTAAATTATGAGCCAGAGGGGTTAATAAACCCCCCTCGACAATTTCCAATTTCTTGAACTCTATGATGATAATAATCGTAAATAGTGTGTTCCTTTTGCAGAATACGTTCCACCCATCCGAATTGTTTTGTTTGGATCTTCCCGCACCATGTTTCATCAGTATAAAATATTTTATATCCATTTTCTCTGCAGTATTGAATTTCTTTGAGGAATGTTGCTCTTTTCCCTGCGATCTCGTAACTTTCCATATATACTATTTTTTGCACCATTTACTGTAACTACTTTTACCATTATGACTTTAGTGGGATCGACCGATTCCGGAAAAGTTTTCACGAAAAACTGATTGTCTCAGAAAACTGAACTAATGGGGGCGTTAACGTGTCGCATTAACGCAACCGTTTCTGTCTCAATATTTGTAACACGTTACCGTTACAGTTTTTTTTAAATAACGCGTTACAGTTATCGTTACTGAAAAAAGTACTTTTTTTCTATCTTTTTTAATGAAATTTTTTCCTGGTACGTAAAATAACATTTGATACTGATAAATACATATTTAAATAAATTATTTGAACAATTTATTATTGTTTTGAGCAATCTTCTGACAGAAAAGAATTAGAAAGTCACGGTTTTTTCAAAAAATGTCCATTTCTTGTCGAATTTTTAATTAAAAGAAGATGACAGTTCATTAATGTTAACAAGAGTAATTGTTTAAACAATGTATTACTATTGCTAATAATAGTATCTTTTCCTAATGGTAGAATCTTGGGGGTTTTCCTGAAATTTTTTTTTATTTATCTATTTTTCATTAGAATTGACTTTAAAATAATAATATTTAGCAAAAATAATTGCTTGAATAAATTATTGTTGTTCATGATAGTTGCGGTTTTTTCGATTAATTTTACCCCTGTACTCAATAACCACGAGAGACTTTAGCATAGCTGATAAGGACCAAATTATGCGAACTCAATTTACAGCTAAATATACAATTTGATGGACTTTTTACTGGCCCGAGCTTTGTCAGTATACGAAACACTTTTTTTAAGTCTTAATTCATTTCGATATCTCTATACAAGCCGAAGATAATGTTTTCTTGCATTAAAAATTTGGTGACCATCATTTTTAATGTTTTGTAATTTTCAAAGTTGGGTTCCATTCGCAAGTTCTGCGACTTTTGCGAGAAAAAAATCTAGGCTTTAAAAACTGTAAATTTCTCCACATTCGTTGCTCTTACAACAACAAAAAATGTTTTATCGAGATCCGAGAAAAGTCATTTAACATGTAGAAATATTTCGAATCAGCTTTGCTAAATGCGAACTCAGTGCAATTTGTTTCACTGAGATAGAGCTACTTTTTTCCAAGTGTCAGGACTTTCTGTCCCGATATTAGTAAGCATCATCCTTTTGCTTAAAACTAATAAATAATATAAAAAAATATGTCTTTTATTAGTTCTCACCTGAAAACTTCTGCAGTCAATTATTACAGAAGGATACAACACGAAATATGCATTAAGAATGAGTCGATAGCATCAATAAGCAAAACCAAACTGTTCATGATAGGCTTTAGAGCATAAATGGTTTGGTATTAAAAACTAGGAAGAAATTACGACCTTCTGCGTGAAATGTTACACTCATATATGTATATGAATAACGGTACAGTTTTTGGTTTAAAAAGAAAAATGTCATAAAACACACATTAAGGTGAAAAATGTTACATAAAATGAAATCAAATTGGAAAAAGTAAGAAGATAATAGTAATAAAAATTACAGGCAATTTTTTAATTTGTCGACGCATGTCATCATCCCCTCCTGGCCTTTTCTACTTTGTCCTAAATTTGAAATTTCTAACTCTCTCAATGTTCTACTCTCTCGCCTTATCCTCACACTAATCGCTAGTCCACTACTTTTACACGGGATGGGGGCAACTTTTCACGTAGTAGCTTTGCAAGTCGATGGCCAGATGGGCGACTGTGCACGTGCCAACTGTAAACGTGCCATGTCTTCGTGCACAGATGGGTTCCTGTAGACTTGGAGGTGCACAGATGTCACTTTCCCAACTGTTCCCGTGCACAAATATCACTTGCCTAACTGTGTACGTGCACAAATGACACTTGTCCAACATGGCACGTTTCTGTACTTACGTAAGGGTGTATAGGAGGGTCGTTCTTTATATCTACGTATGATAAATTTTTAACAGTAAAAATTATTTAATCCTAATGAAATGGAGCGTACTAACGCTTTAAGAGTTTTTGTAAAAATAATTTAACGGTTACTTTTATTCAAATATTCCTTCTAAATTATTATCGATAAACGAAAATCTCTTTTTAAATTTACTTTTTAATACTCTTATCTTATTAAGCTTCTTTTAGTTTCCTAGTGGGCATGGAGACGTCTGATATATTAAGGACGTCCTAACCACGACCACTTACCCACACATACCCACACGGTAGGTATTATTTTTTTCAAGTTACCTACCTGCATTTTATTTTACAAAGTCGTTAGTTTATTTGGTGTATTTTCTTACGATGTAAAAAAAAGAAAAATTTAGAAAAAAATTGTTTCAATAATTTTTATCAGTTTCACTGTAGTTTATGTGATGATGGATAATGACGGGTCACACATTTGTCTTTGTGATTGGCGAGTGAAATCACAGGGTTTATTTCGACGTGTCCAAATGACAAGGTGCCCAAGGAATCCCATATAAATAGTATTGGAAACACCAACGCCCTTTGAAGTAGGGAACGTTTTTTTTTTTTGGTTCTGTCGAGATGGAACCTTTCTCTTTGGTTCTGTCGAGATGCCACCTTGTCATTTGGACACGTCGAATTCCAGGTAAGAAAAATTAATGTTGGGCCAGCTTAACATTAAGCTAGCGTATTGAAGTAGGGAACCTTTTTCTTTGGTACTGCCGAGAGGGCACCTGGTCATTTGGATACGTCGATTTATTTGGGTGGTGCACATTCTTTTCAAATTTTCTTGCTCTCACTTCCCAGATTTGTTCGAATACCAATAAAAGTAAGCACGTATTTCTTAATCTTGAAATCAATTATTTTCAGGGGTTCTTAAAAGCCCATAAAGTCTCACGTGCCAATAATTTCGTCAAAAATGTTAAAAGATTAAACAAGAATGGGAAAATGTATGGAAAATGTATAGAATGTTTTTAATTCCTGAAATTCTTACAATTGCGTAAATTCTTTGAAGTCTCACATTTTCTTAAATTCTCAGAAATCCTTGAATTCACAATATTTCTTGAATTCCTTGAATTGTATGAATTCCTCATATTCTCTAAATCAGATGAATTTTCAGAATTCCTAAAATTCTCTGAATGCGCCAAATTCAAAAAAATCCTTGAAATTCTAGGAATTCCCTGAATTCTACGAATTTCCAAAATTGTATTCCCTGAATTCCCTGTTTCTTTGAATTCCTTGAATTATCTGATTTACTTTAATTCTACGGATTCTCTAAATCCCGTGAGTTCTTTGAATTGCTTAAATTCTCTGAATTATCTGTATTTCTTGAATTCTCCTAATTCCTTAAATTATCTGAATTCCTGGAATTCCTCGAATTCATTGAATTCACCAAATTTCTTGAATTCACGTAATGCCTTGAATTCGTTAAATGCTTAGAATTCTTTAAATACCTTTGATTATCGTAACTCATTAAAATTAGCTGAATTCCTTGAATTCTTTGAATTCTCTAAATTATTTTAATTCTCGAAATTCCTTGAATTCGCTAAATTGCTTTAATGTATGCAATGTGTTGAATTTGCTGAATGCCTCAGATTATCTGAATACCTTGAATTCTCTCAATTACTGGAACTCTCCGAAGTCCTTGAATCCTCTGATCTACTCGAATTTCCTATATACTTTTAATTCACTGAACTCCTTGAATTGAATCAATGCATTAAATTTTTGAAATGTCTCAAATTCTTTGAATCTCCTGACTGTCCTAAATTTGTTGAATCTCTTGAATTCAATAAAAGCCTTGGATTTTTCGACTGTCTCGAATTCTCTTAACACCTTGAATTCTCTGAATTTCTTGAATTCTTTGAATTCTCTGAATTCCATTAACTCCTTGAATTTCATGAATTCTTTAAATTTCATTATTTCCTTGAATTTAATGAATTATATGAATTCCATGAATTCAAAAATTCCCCTTTGAAGTGAATTAACGATTCTATCGCCAATTTCTAAAAAGGCAGAATTTTTAATCTCTGCTTTCTTTACATAAACTTTTAGAAGTGAGGCATCAGGACGGAGACGTGTCCAGAAAACATTTCTCTCTAGGCCAGTCAATGAAGGACTTCCACTTCTAGGGGAAATGTTGAACAACCACAAAAATTTCAGTAATTTTCAGCTTTGTAGATTTTTTATAATAATGCATAAAGTAGGTCCTTTTCACTTTTTTTATTGTTAATCCTTGCTTTAAAAATGGAGGTAAAGAATAACATTGAACAAAATTATTCTTGCCTCACGGAAGGATCATTTTTAAGCCAGTAAACCTAAAGTATGTCCATAAGCATATCTCGAGGTTACCTATGACATTATATAACAAAATGTTCGAAAAATTATCACCTTAGTTATTACATTTTTTTCATCCATCTTTAGGGCTAAATTTGATACACTTAAGTTGTTGCCCTAAAGTGGGGACTTCGTAAGGCGCTTGCTTGACATGTGTACAAGATAACTGCAAAGTTTGAATATTTTCCCATAATTTTTTATCTTTGAAAAGTAGGCTTTCATAAACCTATGTCAAATTTCTTTGAAAACTACCGAACTCCTACATTTGCTCCTGGATAATAATCACCGGCCCCTTATGCCTGGGACTCCATTCGGGTACATCAATAGGAATAGTACGAAGTAGAAAATCTTATACTTTCGCTCCATGCCTTGGGAAGGACCAGCTTTCCAAGATTTTCATGGCTGAGGCCGAAAAATTCACAATTACCCTTTCTCACTGTATTTGAGTACAGTCTAGAACAGTAGTTTATCTCTCATATTCTGTAAGCTTAGTTTAGAGTATTCTTCATATAGGAAATAATAATTATATTTATATAAAAAGCCTTTGCAGATATTCAATTTTTAAATGCTGCTCAAATTAAGTTTAAATATTATCTAAAGTTTATAAATTCAATATCTTGGTATTCAACAGGATAAAAATACAATATATAAAAGATTCACACATTTTTACATTGAAATATACAGATTTTGTTCTAAAGTAGGTGGCAAAAGCATTTTATGCAGACAATTTTATTCATAAAACATTAAATTAATTGGAAAATCAAAACTTTACTAAAATGAATCAATTTTCACTCACACCTTCGCTCTAATATCGATCATCTGCATTAAAATATTTTCTGAAATTACTGAAATTAATTATTAAAATTAATAAATATTCCTGCTGATCTGTGCAAATATCTGGATTTAATTTTTACTGAAATTTACTGAAATTCAATATTGCATTGAATTGATCTTTTTCTAGGTTTCCGAAAAAATCTGGATTTAAATTAATTAGCATAAGCCCTAAAAATACACCCAATTATCATAGAAGCTGATAAATACATTTTGAGAAGTTTGAAAACGTCGTCGAAATGCATTTCTCAGCTTTTATGAATGTTGGGTGTATTTTGAGAGCTTAGGCTGGTTAATTTAAATTCAAATTTTTGCAGAGACCTTGAGAAACATCTATTTAATGTCACCATAAATTTCAGTAACTTTCAGTCAAAAATTGTAAACGTAAAATTTCAGCCATAACCACGTATCACGACGGTGAGATAGGTGTTTACAGTGTGTGACTCCTCTTCATCCTCAGTAAAAAATTGTTAACATAAAATTTCAGCCATAAACACGTATCACGACGGTGAGATAGGTGTTTACAGTGTGTGACTCCTCATCAACTTCAGTAGTGACATCTTTTGGCTACATACCGATTGATCGACGTTTCTTATTGTTGTACTTGGAGATGAGAGTAGGTAAAATGTCTATCCATTTGTAGTTTCCTCTTAAGCAAAATTGTGACCACATCTTATTCTTGAGCGTGCGATTAAATCTTTCACAGATTGATTCCTTCAGATTACTATGCGTTAAGTAGAGATTGATGCCATATCTTTGCATAAGATTTTTAAAATGTGAATTATAATATTCATTGCCTTTATCAGTATGTAAGTTTTTTGGTGCACGATGCTGCACTAGAATAGATTGCATTGCTGAAGTGACATCAGGTCCACTATTACTTTTATCAGGAACAGCTCAGGCGCACTTGGAGAAATTATCTATAACGCTAAGTAAATAACTGTAGCCATTAGTCTGGTGGGCATAAGGTAGCATTTCAACCAAGTCTGCCTGCTACGTCTCGTTTATACCACGCATTTGCACGCGACGACGTGGATAATTCTTTCTAGCGGATTTATGTAGTTCTGTGACTAGCGACAATTTTTCGTTTTTCATTCTCTAGTGCGTTTAATCGAGAATCCAACTGAGCAATGAGTTCAGCGTTACGGACTGACCAATCTTGTTGAGTGTCAATCTGCAGGGTTTTCAGTTTCTCGTGAATTGATTCTTCAAGTATACGTATCATAAAATTATTTTTGTCAATCTCCGTTTGCATGGATGATGTCACTTGATACACTGTACGTATATCGTTTTATATGATGCGCTGCACACGTCCCAAATTGACTGCGTCGTATTATTCTTTGGACTTGCTAAAGTTACAAAGTCTTTTTCCGTCTACGTCGTAATGACCGTCTGAGGTGATCTTAAATCCAACACCAGGAGACCCCCAAATTGCTGCAGTGTTTCGATCCAGGTGACGTCCAAACACATCGATACTCATCATGATACTGCCGATAGTGCTATGAATACGCTCCTGATATATGATTCCAGCTTCTCGTAATACCTCAATAATTGATACCATTTCCTTGTTGTGGCCCGGATCGCCTGCTGCTTGAGACGCTAGGAGCACACGAAGACGATCAACGAGTTCATTAGGGTCATCCCAGTAGACGTAGCCAGTCTTCGCGTATTTACTTGCTACCATATACTGTGGTAGGGACCCTCCGCCTTTCGACGATCGTCTGCGCGATACGTTAAACATTTTTGCAATTAAGTTCTTGTACTTGTTACTGTTGCTAGTACGAATGGACTCACTAGGACTATACCGCTTCTTGTATGTATTTGTAGCAATCAAAATTTCCTTGTAATTGTCTCGGTCGTTAGCGCTTATCTGGGATTATTTTGGATTTTGCTTGAACAATAGTTCAAGCAATCCTACAGTCTTCAGATACTGTTTACCATCAACTTTGATATATTCTCCTTAAAAAATAATGGGCTTATGACCAATCGTAAGGCTACCATCACTGAGCTTACGCGCACCCTAAACCATATCCAAATACTGCTTCCTATTTTGTTGCAGCAACTTGAGAAATTTGTTTGTTAAATACTCATAATTATCAGCAGACTCATTTGAGATATTTTCTTGCTCTTCAGCATCAGCTCTCATGAAGGACGCGTTATCATCCTCTCCATCGTCCTCCTCCTCTTTTTGTTTTACAGGCTCGTTTCTTTTACCTTCTTTCTTAATCCCTAAACTCTTCAAACCATTTCTTCTTCTCAAATCCTTTGACGTAGATAGCATGAGCACCAAGTAGTACATCTTGAAATATAGGTCTCACTTCCATGTAGGGTATGTCACCAGAAGTCCACCCGATTCCGTGATAATTGCGCGTTAACCACAAATTTTCAGTCTTGTATCGGGCAGGTAGATAGTTCCAGTAGCAGGGAGATTCAAAGAGGTAGACTAGAGGTAAAGCGTCTTCCTGAAGAGGAACTATAGCCAACTTCTTGAAGACGAACTGGTTGTTGGGCTTCTTGAAGTCTTGCACGTCCACAATAAACTCCATTTCGATAAAAACTGAATTTTTCTTGCTAAAATCATCTGCTTCATAACTTTTTACTCCACCAAGGTATAACCTGCCACCACTATCATCTGAAATCAACTTCTTCACACTACCACTAAGGGGCTGGTACTGAATAATACGGTCATGTATAATTAGACAGTAGGCTGCAGTTTCAGCAGGGAAATTGTTTATAATAATCTTTAAAACAATATCTTTTACTGATCTGAAGTCACTACATATGGTATCATCCACTCCAGTTTATTTATCGAGATCTTACATTGCTCTTCGCTTCCTGGCTGTTGTCGCGTCTGAATAACAGCATTTAGGTCACTACGCGATCTTGTTAGGACAAGTTCATGCTTGGAGTTTACAACGATTTTTCGATAGTCTTCAGCAAATCCCAAAATCACACTGAGTGGAACGGTTATATCAAAGTAGCCCTCATCATTGGTAAGACGCTTAGTTCCTTCCGGGATGTCGAGTTATCCTGCATTCTCTATAAAATTAAATTGTCCAGGGGTAAGTGAGACGTAGTTTTTCATGGTACTAGTAAGACCAACATTCTTGCAATGATCAATCTCAACACCATTGAGTTCCTAGCGAATTTCATCAAAATATAGCAGATGGCATTGCTCACTAATGTTGTACCTGTAACAGCTGTGACTCTATCAGATCATGTTAGCCCTCCATATACGTGCAGTGAACTATTGCTGGGTAGTATACACAAATCTTAATGCTGGATAGCAATTGGAATTTCATCGCTGTTGTTGAATGTTGATGATGCATAAGGCTGATGTACATGAATGTCATAGCTAGCTATGTATCATCAAATCTCACTGGTGCTTGAATGTTTAGTATTTCTTCCATTTTTGGTGCAACAGAAGGAGATGATAAATATTTTGAATGGACGCTTTAGTCTCTTTTTCCAGGAGTTTTGATCTTTAGGTCAAGCTGCGTCAGAAAGAGAACATTCTGAGGTGTTAACACCTTCGTTACTGTTTGAGAACTGACTTGTGTTTGACATGTTGATTCTCTTATGTAACATCTAGACATATTGTTATAGTCTCTCCTCGGAAATTCACCAAGTCTCCGTCCTGATCAACTATGCGGAGATGAATTTGATGCATTGTCTTCACGGCAATTGCAAGGTAAATGACGTGTGACGACACTTTAACGATCTTATATCCTGGTGGTACAGTAGGAAAGAAATTATGAATCGTGTGCACTTTACGATTGTTGAGGTAAGCTCCCGTAATGATATTGCACTTAACTCGTAGGGCGTTGACTTTAAGAATGGTCACAGGAAGATTGGAAATATGAGTCTTATTAGCATCAAGAATACGTGGTGTGAATCCCAACAAGCGGCCAATAGAATCGTCTGGTTGAAAGTTCACTTTGCGATCACACCTTATCTCACTGCGCAGTGTGTTATTATTTGGCTTGATGTTTATTGTGATGCCATCAATTCCGAGAGCCTTCTGGACGTAACTCTCAATGTCTGCAATCTCATAGCTACCAGTAGGAATGACTACCACTCGATCGCCGACATAGATTTTATTATTTCCAGTGTCAACGTTAGGAATCGCATTGAATGTGAGCAATTCGACGAGTCCAAGGGCATAATTCTTGTGAGAAGATAGTTCTGTTGGTGGAAAATACTCTGCGTCTAGCACAGAAGAGTTTCCAGTTATCGTGAGAGTGAATGATTCATGCATGATGGTGTTCTTCTCTATACTGACTCTGGCTCTATCATCACTAACTCT
Source organism: Druon quercuslanigerum (assembly GCA_010014905.2). Classification (NCBI taxonomy): domain Eukaryota; kingdom Metazoa; phylum Arthropoda; class Insecta; order Hymenoptera; family Cynipidae; genus Druon; species Druon quercuslanigerum. The sequence goes on along the minus strand of JAAAKG020186595.1, from coordinate 16,747 downwards.
TATATATTGAGTATTTATCTGTTATATGCAGTTGCCCACATAGAAATTGTAAGCACACGTGTCCACTCTCAACACTGTCATAGTCTTGATACCTTTCATGATTGTACTTTATCACACGAACTTTGTGAACTTTGTCCACGAAGGTGGACAAAGATTACCTAAACTGTCAAAATATAGGACATACTTAAACAGATCAGCATCAGTGAGTGGACGGCAAGATAGCTTCACTACAAGTTTTTTGAAACCGGTCGTAGAGGAAGACCCTGTCCCTTTTGGTAAGGTTTCATGTGAAGACCTAATTCTTTTCTGTAGGGTTATAGGTGTAAACCTTTTCCTAGAGCAATAGTCTCGATTGCTTTGTTATGACGTTGAGCATCTCCCAGTTTTTGTTTCGCAGTGCTAGCATCGTTTACCGCCTTAGCTACACCTGCTGCTCCACCAGGTATTGGCAGGACACGTGGATTTTGCACTTGATTTTTATCACCTATGCTTCTTACAGCTTGGTGCGCACCTCTGATTGCAAATTTGATGACACTTTTTCCATCGCTACTTCGTTTCACTCCCTTCATGGCTGCATTCACAATCTTTCTAAATGCTGTCAAATTATTTTTTGTAGTCGGTTTCTTCTTCGAACTGTATTTCCTCTTTTTTGCACGGGATTTCTTCTTTGAAATAGGTTTCTGCTTTAGCCACATACCGAGTTTTGCTTTAGCATTCATCACGTTAGTTATGGTCAGAGCTGCCGTTTTCTCGTTGATCCCAGCGTCTTTAGCAAAAATACGCTGCCAGGCTTTACTGGCTAGTACACGATCCGCAGATATTCTCAAGACAACGTTTTCACGATTTTGTGAGTAAGCAATGTCGTTTTCTTTGCACGCTGCATCTAAAAGATTAATACCAGGATCACCTCTAGAAAGTCGTTAAGCTAGCTTCGTACCCGGACCAAAGTATTGGTAGCCAAGCAAGTGTAACTCGAACGGCAAGTTGTTGATGACTTTGTTGACCAATCCTTTACCTCGATGACGTCGTGACACTGTATTCGATTCACGATGCACAATCATTCTACACTGTACGGTGGTTATCATGCAACTGGTGAAAAAGCTATGTAAGTGCTATATTTATAGCTTACATTACAGTCGAGATCAAGATGCGGTTCAAGACACAACCTATTAAACTTTCGCTATTTAACTTTTACACCCTTGTTAAATCAGAGAAGAAGAGAGTGAAGTGCCATGGCAGCCTACTACCAGACGGCAGTCGCGCAGTGTTTTGTGGACCTTCAAATTGTGGTAAGACAAATACATTTCTTGCCCCAATCCTACGCCCAAATGTATTAAAGTTTGATAATGTCTACATCTACTCGAAATCACTCTAACAAAAAAAGTATAAATTCTTGGAACGGATGTTAAATAATGTTGACAGTGTTGAATATCAAGTGACATCATCTATGCGAACGGAGATTGACAATAATAATTTGATGATATGTATACTTGAAGAATCAATTCACGAGAAACTGAAAACCCTGCAGATTGACACTCAACAAGATTTGTCAGTCCGTAACGCTGAACTCATTGCTCAGTTGGATTCTCGATTAAACGCATTAGAGAATGAAAAACGAAAAATTGTCGCTAGTCACAGAACTACATAAACCCGCTGGTATAAACGAGACCTAGATGGCAGACTTGGTTGAATTGCTACCTTATGCCCACCAGAATAATGGTTACAGGTATTTACTTACCGTTACAGATAATTTCTCCAAGTACGCCTGGGCTGTTCCTGTTAAAAGTGAGAGTCTACCTGATGTCACTTCAGCAATGCAATCTATTCTAGTGCAGGGTCATGTACCAAAAAAGTTACATACTGATGAAGGCAAAGAATTTTATAATTCACATTTTAAAGATCTTATGCAAAGATATGACATCAATCTTTACTTAACGCATAGTAATCTGAAGGCATCAATCTGTAAAAGATTTAATCGCATGCTCAAGAATAAGATGTGGTCACAATTTAGCTTAAGAGCAACCTACAAATGGATAGGCATTTTACCTAATCTTATCTCCAAGCACAACAATACCAAACATAGATCAATCGGTATGAAGCCAAAAGATGTCACTACTGAGGATGAAGAGGGGCTGATGCAACGCTTCAAAAAACTACATAATATAACCAAAAGCAGGTCAAAGTTTGAAGTTAATGACAGAGTTCTAATCAGCAAACACAAGCATGTATTCGAGAAAGGATACACTCCTAACTGGACAACAGAGATATTCACTGTGGATCGAATCATACCATCAACTCCAGTGACTTACAGGCTCAAGGATTATCAAGAACAACCTATCACTGGCGGATTCTATGAACAAAAACTTCTTAAAGTTAAATATCCAGAGGTATTACCTTGTGGAAAAAGTAATCAAGAAACGTGGCAGCAAAATATTTGTAAAATGGTTAGGTTTTAATGATTCACATAACACCTAAACAGATAAATCGGATATGTAATGAGCTTTGTGTAATGTTGAATCAACTTTCTGCAATGTTGAACCAACGATGAATCAATATTGAACCAACGATGAATCAATGCTGAACCAGCAATAAACCAATGATGAATCAGCGGTGATTGAATGTTAAACTAAATTATAAAACTTATAATACTAAGTCCACGCTCGTGCTAACTAGACGTACGGGTTTTAATAAATAAAAAATCAATTTATATACATACATCATTTTTTTATTTAATATGGCCCTTATACCTACTATTTACTGGTATTTACAACTCAAACCTTATCTTTTACCAGAAGATCTATCTATATCTATCTATAAGGACTTAGTGCAATCTTTTCTTGTTAAATTAGTTTCGATATTATATAGTTTCGACGTTGTGCAGTCTTGTCCTGACCACATATTGTGTTCTAGATTGAATGCTCAGATTTCTCAAGCATTCGGTGTAGTCATTGAAGGTAATACTTGTCTTTACAACAGCTGCTTTTATACCTTTGGCTTTTTTTAAAAAGTCCTCAACGTTGACACGGATACTATACATCTTACTCCGCAAACCAACAAATTCTGTAATTATTTCGCCATTACATTCATCTTTCATCGAACCTAAAACTTTTTTGTTTCTTTGTGGCATGCCAAAAACATTGTCTCAAGGGTAATCTGATGTTTCAAATTCTTGAATATTCTCCATGTCTTCTTTTATGTCGGCATAGATGTCCTGACATTTCACTTCATATATTAAACTATCCGTGTCAGTATACAAGAGCTTGCAGTTGTTACTATATTTTTTACTCATATAGCCGTAGTGAAATTAATAAATTAGGATTTTAGACACATCCAGCACTGTTAGACATACATAGATGGGCTTAAAACAAAACTTCTGTCTTTCTCAACTCTATAGCCATGAGATTTTCACTGAAAATTGCTCTGCTGTGGAAGTTTGGTTTAGCTATGAGGGCACCTGCTCCATACCTACCCTCCCCTTGGATTCGAGTACTTTCAACAACATTACTATGCATATTACATGCATGGAAGTCCTATAGAAAGTACTAGAAATCGAACATAATTGCGATAGGTGCATTTAAAATGTTTCGGAAATATATGGCAATAATTGGAAAAAAAAAGTTTTAACATAAAGATATTTAAAAAAAAATTTCAACATTAAATAATTATACAAAAATATTTTCATGATAAAAATATTTAGTACAATAAATTTAAATATGAGACATTGTACAAAATATTTGACTATATAAGTACAAAGTATTGGGATATGTGATAATCAGTATCGGAATATGCAAATATCAGTAGATGAAAGCAGCCTAACGTCGCTTCTGCCTGCAAGCTCTAGCCTATACCGGTTCTTCCTCACGCAAGTTTTTTCCTACCTCACTGAAAGATCTCAGTAGCCGCCATCTTGTGCGCTTCTGCCTCACTGCAAGCCAGCCCATTACCACTCCCGTGTCTGCAACTGCGCAACGTGCCTTCCATAGTGATTATAGTTTCTATGTGCAAATTTTTCTCACCAGAGCGCGTTGCACGCGCCCCGCTCCACAAAAGCATTGTGCCTTGTGCTAAACGGCTGATTTTCTAAAAAAATGTAATTATTTATTTTTAAATGAATAATTATGGTTCGTTTAAGTATTTAGTGAGATTACTTTACTTGATATTGACCATGATGTCAATGTCAATGTGCAAATTCAATGGGCACTCTTGCATTGTGCTGAACTGTAAGTTAGGTTATAGTTCGCAATTAGTAGATGAAAATGAAAAAAATTACTTTTTTTCGGTACCTTCGGGGAAAAAACGCTGAAAATGGCAAAAGCGATATTGAGAAAAGATTTTATTGTGAGAAGTGGTCAAGTGGTGTGCCAGAAACATTTCCTTTCTCAGGATATTATTTGGAAGCGTGAAGTCAAAGACGCTGATGGGAACGTTATGGCAACGGTGTGTATACAAATAATAATTTAAATGTATTTTATATTAAGCTAAAAGGGCGTACAAAATAAAGACTTAGACGATAGTAATAATAATCAATAAACAATAAACAATAATCTTAAAACAGGCGTTATAAAGCTGAATGACTAGTCGTCCTGCGGGACGACGAGGCATTTCTCGTTATTTTATATTTTACACTTTCTTTCCGTGTCATCAGCGAAGCTTGTTTTTGCTAAATTTGTGTATTCGGTAGGTTCAGTACCTTATCTTTTTTAATAAAAAATTCCCTAAAATCGTACTCGTTGTTTTTTATTTGAAAATTCAACTATTTCAGTTTAGGATTCATCATTTTGATTTAAAATTCAGGTGCTAGGTTAAAAATTAATTTTATTTACTAAAAATGTAACTATTTTATTTTTAGTTGAAAGTTGGGTTTTTCGCTTAAAATTCAACTATTTGGTTAAAAATTTGTCTCCTTTGATTGAAAATCGAACTATTTCTTTAAAAAATTTATGAATTTCTTCAAGATTCATTTTTTTGGTAGAAAATCAATCTTGCACGAAAATCTATCTTTTTCTTCGAAAATTCATTTTTGTGATTAAAGGATCAAGTATTTTAGTTAAGTATCCATAATTTTATTGAAAAATTCATCTTTTTGGCTTGAAATTGACCTATTTTAACTAATTCTTTTAACTGAAGGTTTAACTTTTTCATTTTTCTTGAAAATTAATATTTTTTACTAGAAAATTCGTGTATTTGTTTCAAAACTCAGTTGTTTTGACACGTTTGCTCTGTTATATTAAAGTGTGTTTAGATAAACGCGATAAATTAAAATAAATTTTTTAGTTTTGCGGCAAATATGAATATTTCACTTTTAATTGACCAGGAAAATTGAAAAACTTGACCGAGAAAAACCGGAAAATGACCGGGAATTTAAAATCGACAGCCGAATCGACACCCTGGTTTATTAATTTTGTTGTGGTTTTTAATAATAATATTCAAATAAAATTTTTTAATTATAAGATAAAATATTACTAGTTACAACGTATACGTACATTTTTCCAGGAAAAATATAAAGTTCCGAGATTGAGGAAAGGTGCATAGCCGTCAGTTTTCCCGGGCTGTCCAAAGTACCTTTCTAAAGTGTTCCTGATAGGCCGGAGATATTTGATGCTCCCTTAAAGAATACGAACAATATTTTAGAAATTGAAAGAATTGCCTTGTTCGAGTCAATGTTCGTTTGTAAGGATTCATTCAAAGTACCAACAGCTTGGACACGCTGTGACGTTAAGGATGGCGATACAGGTCGAGTGGATAATGATGTTGTAAAGACAATATCACAAAAAAAGTTGTGTTGTACAAGGATATGACTGTACATGCATCAGTGATGGACGTTCCGATAAAAACGCAGGAAATTGGTTTTCTTTCTGAATACTTATCCTCTTCAAAAGAATTGGAAGACATGATCAACGTTTTCGACAAATGCAAGATTTGCCAAGGATGTGCCTCTCCAAATTCCGTAAGAAATTATAAAACGGTGTTTGCTTTTTATGATAATTTTGGTATTTTACGGCACAATAACTGTTCTCTAATCATGGATTTGAATGCAAAAAAACAATCTAGGTATTGTGCAGCTTGTAAAAAAGCTAAAATAACATTGGCTAACAAAACAGCACGACTGCAAAATCATACGAATTTGCAAAGAATTGTGCTTAAGTTGAGTCCAAACCGGAAAAAGAACGTTACACTATTAGCCTAGAAATTGAAGATCAGTAGAAGACAAAATGTCCGAGCAGCAGGTCACTTATATTTTATAAAAAAGCAGTTTAAACAAACCAAAGAGAAATTGATTTTGCTGAATAGTACATCATTGGAAGTAATATGCGCAAAACATAATATTGCTAAAAATGAACAAACCGTCATTTCAGAAATCTTAAAAGCTGCGAAATGTAAAGATGCGAAAGGACGACGTTACACAGAGTATTGGATAATACTCTCTCTTCTATCCCACATGCCGTCACCTGCAGCTTATAGGCTAATTAGGGACACAAACGTTTTGTACTCATTTATACGTAATGATGTAATTGTTTGTTCAATACAGGTATTTATCTCTGATAGAGACCCCATATGGCTTTCACCAGCAGTTACTGGATTTGATGGAAGAGACGCTTAAGCAAAAGCCAGACCTAAAATGTCATGGAATTCTTTCAATTGATGAAGTATCGACACGAAGGAACCTCAGACTCGTTGATTTCGGTGATGGTGCATCAACTACGGATGTTAGCGAAATGACTGATCACGGGCTAGTTTTCGTCTTTCATCCTATAATGGATGAGTGTACCCAACCGATTGCCGTCTTCACTTCCAAAGGACCAGCTTCTGGTGTAACCTTGGCCAAATTAATCATTCAAGCGATTGCATTGTTATAAAAAGCTGGTGCAAGGATACACGGAGTTGTATTTTTTTTTAACTTTGCAAAATAATAAACTACATTTATACGCGTTGTTTAAGAAGAAATTTTTTAATTTGTTTTTTAGTAATTTTTGTCTAGTATACAACTTTTTTGAAAAATAAAAAATGTCTTGAAAACTTCAGGAAATGAACGAGGAGAGATTAAACTTTTTCCTCGTCGAAAAAAAGCTTATCCGGGGATTGTTTTGGTCACCTAATCTACGTGGTATATGACCCTTAAGTTTTCTAAAACGTTTATCTGCGTAGATTTCGACAACAGAAAATTTTACAAATTATTTTAATATCGTAGTTTTATTATATGGAAATTACAGACTTATAATATAAATTATGGTATTTATAAACGTATTCTAGTGTACGTGAAAAATATATTTCTTCGATTATGTTCAATGTTCTTCGTTATATTTAATCAATTCTTTCAAGCATTTACTTTAATTATTTTTTACGCGTATAATAAAATCTTCTTATAAAATCTGGTTTAATATTTTTTCGGTGAAAATTCATATTAATCATCATGGTACACTTTCAATTCCAAAACTCATCTTCATATTTCTGTAATCCATTTAATCCGAATCCTTCCCGTGAAATTCTTATTTGAAAACAAATTAAATTTCTTTTCTGCAGAAACCAGTGTCTCAATACACTTAAATAGTGATATTACACATTTTAATCCATTATGTAAAAATAATTTTTTAAGTGACGAGGAAAGCACTTTCATATTTTAATACAAAATGGATTAAGTATAAGAAAATATAGTGGCCTTGATGTTGCATTAAAACTATATTTTATATTTTTCAACTTACTAAATTTCTGAAAATTTAACTGAACAAGATCAAAGTATTTTATTCTCTATCAGATTTCGATTGGAGTATTATCAATACTGTGTAAAAATATTACTAATTTTGTGTTACTTTCCTTTTGTTTAGAGATTTTTTGGCACTAACAGATTAGCTGGAGGAACGAACGATCATCCTTGTACACCAACCTTCTTTCTAATATATAAGCTGTTAGCTGCCTTTAGTACTTTGAAACCTCCAAAGCTTGTAAATTGTAGTACTTTCGATGGCAACCCTCCACAGCCCTTAATAACAGTTTCAAAATTGAAAGAATTACATCAGTCGAACAGTAAAAGCGCAATTCGAGAAATTCGAGAAAAGTTAAAAGTAATAATCGATTGTGAAGACACTAATTTTAGTGATTTTGTAAATGCGGTATCGCACGATTATACTTTACCAGCTTTTGAGGATTGTTTGATTTTTTTTCACAACTGCTCGTATAACTGCTTATATTAAACAACACATTCAGTGCTCAAAATGCGTAAATGCATTTCTGGCTACGTCAGACATTCACGCAGACACGACATCTTTTTCTTGTGATCAGTTACCTGAAAGTTTGAGTAGATTTGCAAGAACAAACAAAGATTAGCATCCAAATGTTAAGTTATACAAACTTATCACAGTTGTCGAATATTTTTTTAACAAACATTGTCTATCTAGCAATTCTTTTGAACTAATTCTAAACGACTTAATTTCATCCAAAACAAGATTCAATTTTCAATGCAAAGAAAATGCTAATGAACCTGTGAAGGTATTAGCATATATACTTCAATTTTATTTACAAATAAGGATGAGGCAATTTGTAAGCCAGGAAATGGCTGCAATAAAAAAAGTAAGCGTCTTGAAGAAAAAAGCAGCCAAGATTTGCGACACTTAACTAGGCTTAAAATTAATAAATGGAACTGGAATTCCAATTAATACATGTTAAAATATATATACTATCAAATTTAATAATTAATAATGAATATGTTTTGTTATATTTCTAAATTTTCAATAAAGTATATATGTACTTAAAATTTGACTTAGTCGGTTTTCTTCAAATCTCTGTAGTATCCTTTAGACACGATAACTTTCGAAAGATTGATTAGATTGGATTATGCTTTGGCACACTTTTTTAAGGCCTAAGAAGAAAGAACGAGTTCGTTAGCCAGCCATTTCGGATAAAAATTCAAAAAGTAATCGCAATTTTTAATTTTTAAAACAACTTTTTTAAAAATTTAAAAATTCTATGTGAAAGTATTAGTAGTTCTCAGAAAGACTAATAATTTATCTGGATGACTTTTTTGATAAAATAAAAACTACTGAAGTTACAGCATTTACAAAATTCCAAAAAACAAACGAAAATCCACATTTTAAGCCAAAAAACGCACGATATGAAAAAATGTCATAGAAAGAAAAACGTCGCATTTTGAACACCCTACAAGATTATCACAACAGCTTTTTAAATTAATAAAAAAAGGAAAAATTCCAATTTGGAATGCACAAAAAATAATTAAAAATTCTACTTTTCAGTCAAACTATCGACGATACCAAAAAAGATGATTTAACAAAAATTGTATATTCAAATAAGATATACAAATTTGTTACACATGACTTTTTGACAGAAACGGCACAAGATACGAAAAAAATAAATAGACCAAATTTGTGTATGAAACTGGAAAAAATGCAACAAAAAAATGGAAAATATTTCTATTTAGAAGCTCAAGCTTTTTCCCCTTTTTCAGATATTTTTAGTTTTATGAGAATAACAGAAAAGTATTTTGTTCAGTCTATCAAGAAATTCTTACTCCATATTCCGTATCCAATGTATACAATTTAAGTAATTTCATTTGTTCTTTTTCTATTTTCTATTATTTGATTTATGGAAAATGAGTATCTTATATCTTAGAATCATTTTAGAAACATTGCTTCGCCTTATATTGTACAAAAACCTAACTATTTTAAATATTTAAATATTTGTCTATTAGTATAATGCATTTTTAAAGCGTGCCGCGTGCAGCGCCGCTCTGGTGAGAAAATCTCGCAAATAAAAAATATAATCACTAAGGAACCGCTATTTTTTTTAGTCAGATAGGGCTGGTGCAAGCTCTTGGGTTACTGCTGCAAGCTCCTCAGTAGCCGCAAGCTCACTACAAGATGTTGGGTTATTGGGTTAAAGCTACCCAGTAGCCGCCATCTTGAGGCAGAAGCGCTATAGCATATCTACTTTCTTCGTCCATGGAAACACTCCAAATGAATAAAGTACTGCCGACACGGCAAGCATGTTCGTTGCAGATACTTTATTCCTCGCCGACAGTTCAGAAGACCAAATCTGCCGGATAAGCCGTTTATATTTGCTTCGGAGAGTATCCTTTATCGATGTAACATCCTGAATTCGGCTCTGTAGCACGCCCAGGTACGTGAAAGTCTGTCTATCGACATCTTCAGAGACGCCATTAAGTTTTTCTCGCTTAATATGAACCTTGGCGCACTTTTCTAACGTAAATTCCATTCCTATTAACTTAGTGTATCGTTCGACAATCGCTAGAGCTACATGTAGTTGCTCTTTATTTTTAGCATAGATCTTAAGATCATCCATGTAAAATACATGGGTGACCTTGTGTTTTCGATTTGCAGGTTTGCCGCAACGGTACCCCTGCGAATGGCGAAGTGCTAGAGATAGTGGCAATAATGTGAGGCAAAAGAGGAGTGGGCTTATGTAGTCGCCTTGTAAGACGCCTCTTTGGAAAGTGACCTTGTTAGTTGTCACACGATTTTTTTTCAGATGAGGTAGTAAATTTTCTTTTCCAAAGTGGCATCAATATATGCGCCTCTACTACCTACTATGCGCCTCACGATTTGCGGATAGACCTTTAAGCTTTCTAAAAGACAGATGATAAGCTTACAGGAAGTCGAATAGAAAACTTTCCGGTAATCAGTCCAGGCCATCGATAGGTCACGTTGGTTGGATGCAGCATCTTTGCAGACACATCTATCGATAAGCAGGTTCCCCCGACATCCTACTACACCTTTCTTTGACCCGCTTTGTTCATACATTTCTTGCCATATAGGTCCGATTGCCCTAACAATCCTATCATTTAGGATAGCTGTAAATATCTTATAGAGTGCGTTCAGACAAGTGATTGATCTGTATTTCTTTGGGTCATCTAAGGTGCCCATTTTCAGCAGGAGTACTGTGCGCCCTTCCACCAACCACTCCAGAATTGGCTCTTCCGACTTTATATATGAGGTAAAAATACAGGCCAGATTGTGATGGGTTGAAGGAAACTTCTTCCACTGGATGGTCTTGATACCATCTGGTCCTGGAGCGGAATAGTTCTTCATACCTCTCAACACTTTTTTCACCACCTCGGTAGTGATGGTTGGGTATTCTTCTTCAGATGTTGTTATGAGGGCATTACAAAGCTCCTTGAAGCTATTTATGTTATCTGAGTCTTCGCCAAGTCTATGTTGTAATTCGTAAACTTCTCTCCAAAAGAGAGAGAATGCTCCTGAAGTTTGTTCATAGAATTGGTTGTTGAAAGAGAAGTAAGTATTATTAAGACAGTGCTCTATCAAAGGCATGAGCTCGGAGGGGAAGTTTGCAAAAGATTTATTAATATCAATTGTATCAAAGATTGGTACTTTCGCAAAGAGGTCGGTGTTAGACCATTTGATTAACCCGAAGGAGTACGTGAGGACAGGGATGGCAAATCTGTTGATTGCAGTTTCTGGGTAGTTTCTGGGCTGAACTAGCGTACAGCTTGAAGTCTTCCATGTACAGAATATGGGTCACTTGATGACCATCCTCATTATCATGAATTCTGAACCCATGAGATATGCTGTTTAGTGTTTTGCTCAATGGGTTCAGCGCTAAACAGAACCATAGTGCAATGAAGGAGTCTCCTTAAATTATACTCGTCGTAATGCGTATTGATCTAGTGATCCTTGGTTGTCCAAAATAAAAATACTTGATTCTTGTACCTCAGAGTGTACTTAGAAAGTCAATAATACGCGGGCGGATTTTGTACAGTTTTAAGACTTTAAGCAAATAGCTCTGCGGCACGGAAGGAAACGCTTCCTTGTAGTCAATGTATGCCATGTGTAAGTTCCTTTGGTGCTTGCGAGCTTGAGTCATCGCAACAGCGTCTATAGAGATTAAATATTTACAGCCTCGCGAGTTTTTACAACATCCTTTTTGTTCTTCTGTAAGCATGACATTGTCGTCGTAATTAGAATATACCTTGTCTGCAATGATAGCTGTAAGACATTTATAAATTGTTGGAAGACAGGCTATTGGTGAAAATTCAGATGTATTTTGAGCTTCTGGTTTTCTAAGTAACATGCACGTAGTACCCTGGAGCATAAAGCCTGGCAGCAGATCTGGGTGTTCAATGATTTTCTGAAAACACCTTGCCAACGAATGTTGCACACTCGTCAGGAACTTGTACCAGAAGTTGTACCATGTCTGGACCAGGAACTTTCCAGTTACTTGCCCTTTCCAATACCGCTGAAACATCTAAAGCTGTGATGTTTATATGCTGCATTTTAGGGCTATTGCTTGCCCTTGCTTTCTCCAATTTGAACCACGCAATGTTTAAATTGCATCTGTTCATTTTTGCCCAAAACACCCGGCCAGTAGTTAGTTATATCTTCCAACTGAGGGATTTCAGTGTCTTGCTGGTTATTTTGCTCTACACTCAGCTCTACATACAACCTTCCTTTATCTGTCAGAAAATTTCGATTTTGTTGCCGAATTTGCACCTTACTTTGCTGACATCTATATCCAACCTGATCTTCCATGGTGGATCTCGATCCCTTGTTTTAACAAAGACTGCATTTGCAGTCCTAGTTCTGCGGCCCAACGTTCTAACGGTTGCCACAGCTACACAGTATACAATAGTTTGCACCTCTAACGCAGTTTGTGTTACGTTCAAATGCGTAGGTAAAATCTTGCTGCTGAGGTGTTCTTTTAGTGCAAGCAGATCATTTGTGATGTTTATTTTGGGCAGAGAATGCTTTAGTGTTGGTTTTACATATCTGAACTCTAGTAAATCATGATCAAAATTCATTTTAAGGTGCTGTAGTTTTTCTGGGATTTCGCGTTACACATAATCGTTATTAATAACCGGATGTGGTTCTAATGGATCCAGTGCATGATGTCCATTATCCCTAGCCCTATGCCTTCAGCTTCAATCGAGTCTTCGCTTTTCACATCTTCCAAAAGGAGTTCATTAACAGGAGGCTGCTGTTCCACTTCCATTTTGATATAAGCTATTTCAACAGCCGAAAGCAATCTGTTTACAGATATTCAGCATTTTTGATCTGACAAATTCGGCTCATTTATTTTTGTAGCTAGCTCTGGGTATTTGAGTAAGAAGATGCTATGCTGTTCTCTCCTCACAATTTGCTCACATTTCTGTGCCAAAAAATAAAGGCGCGTAACATCTCTGCTCATATGGTATGGTAAGTCCATTTCCATCGCTTTTTTGGTTGATGAACCTCTGCTACTGCCTATGTTTGTATAGAGCCATCCACCTCTAAAGGACATGGTTGTATTGGATCATCAACAGGTTGAGGAAGAACATGAATTTCCCCTGCTTAACTGTGTGACGCGGCTTCCTCTAACTAATGTTCATTGCCGTCGTTTTTCCACGACAAATCAAACTGTTGTTTAATCTCCATTAATCGGTCTTCTGTGATGTTTAGATCAGTCCTGATGTCCTTCACCTTAGCGATAAGATCTCATAGTGCGACTTTCTATATATTAGAATACTTTGCAGCAAATTTCGTTCTTAAATTGTATCCTTTTTCCATTTTCGTTTCAAATTTCGCACTTGCGTAATAGAGACGCAATAATTCATCTTTCATTATGGTATCCCACTTGATGCTGATGGTATTTCTATTTATTTTTTTTCTTCAAATTTTTACTCGGGCGAACCCGGTTATACATCATAGCCACGGACTAAGTCAAGTAACTGATGAGAGTAGGATGTTATAAGTTAATTAATTACGATACTTGAAACCTCCTGCGATGATGTTGTTGGTATACAATTACGAGAAGCCGCGAGCGTTAGAGTTGATAACAATTACATCTGGATTCTTTCTTAGAGCTACCATCTGCCACTTCACAGGTTTATAGTCACATTACATTACATAATAATAATAAACTGAAGAAAAAGACATCGAATAAGCAATTTCATACATTTTACTTTGTACCGTGACGTTTAGAAAAGTCCTCCCCTTCCCCATTCCGGCATGAAAAATCTAACGGCCCTTCAATTCTCCCCCTTCAAACGTCACGAGATTTATGGACGGCCACAAAGTGCAGAATTTTGGGCGATGGTTAATTCCACTCTGGGCACCCGCGAACGGTCCCCCCCCCCACTACACAGATTCCCCTCATATAAATACATATAAATATAATAATACAATAATAATGATAATAAATATAATATTTGGAATCTGCGAATTATAAATGGCTCATGTTGAGTTGCGGAAGGGTCCGGGGAACACAGCGGGTGGTGCCTTCACCCTCCATACTACTTTCTCTGCAACTCAACGCTAACCATCGAAAAATCAAAGAGTAACGCCAAAGTTCGCCTATTTTTTGTACCTCGCCCAAGTCGAAATTTAGCCCCTACTTTGAAGTTGCAGCTCCTTATTAGAACCTGCTTTGACGCAATTGAAGCTCATAGACCCTGCTTTGAAATTTTAACTCCTAGAGAATGAAACATTAGAGCCTACTTTGACTCCATTTTAATCTATAGGCTCTACTTTGAATCCTTAGAGGCCAAAGTCTTCACATTCAAGACACTACTTCATGAAAATAAAGTAAAAATTATTTGTTACTCAGGTTAATTTAACTCATTGGTCATCTTAATGACTGAATGCACACACATTAAACAACAATATTTAATTCAATATTCAACCTAATTGTCATTAATTATTTATATATAAATAAATACTTCTTTGCAATGCTCCATCACAGAAAAATATTTTCTCATAACTGAAAATGCTGAAAATTTGTATGATAATAATATTCATAATGGAAAATTACTAAAGTTTGTCGATTCATAAGTCATTATAAATATTTTTATCAATAATTAATGAAAGTGCGTATATTAAACAGTCATATAGGTAGTTAAGAATCACAACAAATTGTAAGAATAAAAAATATTTTCTATCACTAACAACAAATATTATAAATTAAATAAAAAAATTGGAAAATATATTGAAATATATATTTCATAATTATAATTAAATATACTGATTGTTATTTAATTTTTATTAAAGTATTACGGGTAATTTATTTGCATCATAATTTTGTAAAGAAAATAATTTTTTCCAGGGAACAGTACCACTTTTTCAATGGTTTGGTGATTTTTGTTACTATACAATCACAATTGAGAGTTTCTGAAATATTCTCTTAGAGAAATATTACTATTTGCGTGTCTACCACTTGATTTAGGAGGAAAAATCTTTTCTTTTGGTGAGAAAATGGTTACTGTCTTAATTTTTTTATCATATTTGTTGGAGAATAAGAACGGCCAAATGTATGAAAAATAATCGTCTACTTATCTCGAATTTTGGGACGATGAGACAGTTGATTATAAAACTAGTACTGTTATTGTTAATATAAACTTATTTCCTCATGATTATTAGGTTGAATCTTGAACTATATATTTGTATTTTTTAGTGTAATTGGATTAATTATGATGCTGAACGACTTTTTAAAAATCTTCGCTTAATAAAAAAAAAGATATTGTTATTGAAATCGACAAGCTTGACATTGTACTCTTTTGAGCAATAAACAACACAGGATCAAATTTAAATATCTAGCCTCAAGTTCTTTTAAAGCGTATAACGTACAATACTTTAAAAAAAAAACAGAACAAATTTATACTTAACACTTGAAAAATGTTTTTAAATATTTAACGACACAGCAGGTTTAAAAATGAAATTATTCAAATAATTGTTTCTGATTTAAAAAGATTGTGGAACTTAAAGTGTAGTACAAGTGCTAATCATTTTTATCGAAAACATCCTAACGCGTTCCGTTAGCTGAATTTGTTGGGGCGTTAGGTGTTTGGCTAATACTCAGTGTGTGCGTGCGACCTGGTGTTCGTTTCTTAGTACTTGCGGATTTTTCAATATACTATGCCTACTAAGGTAGGAGTTACAGCTTCCAAGTAGGGTCTAAATTTCGACTTGGGTCCCTAGCGATCTAGTGCAAAAAGGAAAAAAAGTATGTTACAGGTATCAAATTACTCGTCAGTAAAAATCGAAATGAGCATCGCTTTTCGTTTCTTAAAAATTTCAGAAAATAACCCCTTTTTAATTTTTGAGAAGACCGCAAAAAATTAAAAAATAGGAAATACCACTAATTATAAAGTCATTTTTCACGCCAACCCCTTATCAATCAAGAAAATACGTAATTTTACTTTTATAAGGTTTATGTTATAGAAAAAATAAAATGAAAAATGGTTTTATAATTAATGGTATTTCCTATTTTTGAATTTTTTGGGGTCTTCTCAGTCATTAAATAGGGCAAATTTTTTTTTAATTTTTAAAAAACGAAAAGCACAACTCACTTTGATTTTTAATTACGAGTAATTTGAAACCTACAACATATTTTTATTTTTTTCTACAGGTCGCCAGTGTGGTCCAAAAAATAGGAGAAAAACAATCTAAAACTCAGTAAAATTAAATTTAAACATGAGAGTGGAAGGCTGGAAGAAATGTTTCGCTAGTTGACAGTACTGGACGACATACGGTCGATTCAAATTTTCCATAATTTTCCCTTCACACATGAATAAATTAATTTAATGAATTAGGCAACTAGAGTAGAACTTTTTTAAATTTTTCCATAAAAAATAATAATGAAATATTATTTAACCAAATATTCTTTTGAGAAGTGAAATAAATATTGAAATTAGCTACATTTTTCAGCTATTTTGTTCGGTCAAAACCGAAGTAATAGATGTGTTCGCGTATTTTTTAATATACATGAGTGAGCAACGCAGCGATAAAAC
>JAAAKG020186584.1:0-25221 GCA_010014905.2 Druon quercuslanigerum | reverse complement strand
ATTTCCATACTTCATTTGGAATCTCATCTACGCCTGGTGCCTTACCATCCTTCATTATTCCTAATATCTTGACTATTTCTTCCGTTGTTATATCCTTTTCTTTATCTATTTCTCTACCATATTTTTCTCCCTTTCTAACTTTTCTCTCTATTTCTCCTAGCAAATCCAAAAAATATTTTGTTTATTCTACCATTTCAATTTCCTGGTTTACTGTTTTTCTTCTTCTTCTTTCTCTATTCACTACCTTCCATACCTTTTCTTCCGTCCTAGCCTCTCTTTACTAACTTCATTTCTGTTTGTTGACTCTAATCCTCTTTTTACTACCTCTATCATTTTTTCCATCTCCTTGTCTATTTTATACAAACGTTATTTTGATAAAATTGTAGCATTTAATAGGTTTAAAGGTTGTATAAATTTCACGCATATATGCGAAATTAATAATAATAATTACGATCTTGATTTTTAAATTAAAGAAACTCCAAATGGTCATTTATGAACAAATTGGTACAAAAAATCTTTTTGGCCTGGTAGATCCTTAATAGGGTGTTTCAAAAATCACCATTTTTAAAAAAATCAGTGGGCCCGTAAAAATTCTTGTTCCATTTGGAAAAAAGAAAATTCATGAAAAAGTTTAATCTAATTGAATGATGTACTGCATGCTCTCATAGAGGTGAAATGTTAATCTCTTTATATCTTCGTTACTTTGGGGCTATGCAGTAAAATATTTGGCACAATATAAGCCTGATTTTTTTCTCATAAATTTGATGATGTTGATTAAGATTTTATTTTTATTTAAACAATTCAGATTTTGACTGCAACCAAACTTTTACATATTTTTGATAAGAATTCATTAATACAATATACATTGTTTTAATATCTGTTTAGTTCTCCTTATTCAAAAAAAAAATCTGATAAAAGCTAATAGGACAATATATATCTGAAATATTGTATAAAGATGTGTAGTGTTTTCTTTTCAGAGCCTTAAGTAAACTTATCTTTAAAAGCAAGTTTAACCTCTTGCACATTTATCATCAATAAGTATTTATGTGACATTATATAGATAATGTCCGAAGACGTGCCTCGTGGAAATATTCGTACATATACTGAAGACATTACCCTAATTGGTAATTGGGAAAAATAGTTTAGCGGGGAGAACTTACCAACCATCACTGAAGTTTCAGAATTGTGGGATGCAGCTAGGATTCTATATGCTAGATGTAGAAACATTGTACACAAATTAAAATTAATTTTAAAACAAGATAAGGATGTTTCTCGCAATAAAAAAGAGGTTTTTTTGCGGATTTTGTGTGGAAGGTGTGAGTAAAGTGTGTAGGTGGAAGCCTAAAACGTAAGTAGAGTTGTTAGAGGTGAATTGTAAGGTTGAAAATTAATATTCATATTAGTTGTAGGGTGTAATTTGGCTAATTAGGGAAACTGATGTTACGTTGGCAAGGTAGCGGGGTAGTTTTGTGATAAGGAGTTTGGTTCTTTATTGTGGGCAAGGGTGGTTGTTGTGTGGGCAGAGAAAGATGCTCTCGAGGTGCTGATTGGTAAGGTCAGAGAGTGTAGGTAGCACGTGAGGGGGCGATGGGGCAGATGGAAGGTATGAGGGAGGACCTGAGTGTAAGAGATGAGAAATGGGAAAAGGAGATGAAAGAGTTGAGGAAGCGAGTAAACGAATTGCAGATAGATGTTGCGTCAGTAAAGAAGGAAAAATATAATAAAATAAAGTAGATGGAACAAGAGATTATGGAGTGAGAGGAACGGGTGGAACAAACGCGTGAGAAGGTGGAGGGTAGGTCGGAAATTCAATTAGTTGACAGGGTATTTGGGAAAGGTATTTGGGAGAGGGTGGAGAACATGATAAAAGAAAAAGTGGGAGAGCGTAGAAATGAAAAGGATGAGAGAGTGGATAGGGAAAGGATAAGAGTGATTGAGCTAAGGATAAAGAGAAGAAAAGAAGCAGAGAGAAAAAATAATATTGTTATAAGAGGATTAAAATGAAAGAGTAAGGAAGAAAGGGAGGGTAACATAGGGAAAGTCATGTTGGAGGGGAAAAGATAAGATATCGGAAAATAAAAATAAAGGAGAAAATTTAAGTATTTAATCAGTAATAGGGGGTTTTAAAAGA
Organism: Druon quercuslanigerum; assembly: GCA_010014905.2. Classification (NCBI taxonomy): domain Eukaryota; kingdom Metazoa; phylum Arthropoda; class Insecta; order Hymenoptera; family Cynipidae; genus Druon; species Druon quercuslanigerum. The sequence continues at coordinate 23,090 of JAAAKG020186584.1, read as the reverse complement.
AGTGCAGAGGAATTTGTTTCGTGGAAAGTAGGGGGGCAGGAATAAATCAGAGGGAGGAGTGTTAAAGGTCCTCTATTGGAAAGTAGCATGGCTGAAGAAGAAAGATGAGGATTTCTCGAGGTATATACAGGAATTTTATGTGGTAGAATTTATAGAGACGTGGGTAGAGAGAAAGGAATGGGATAGTGTAGAACCAAAGTTACAAAGGTGAAATAGTTGGACGCTACAGAAGGCGTTTAGAGTGAAGAGGAAAGAAAGGGCGAGTGGAAGAACTATAACAGGGGTTAGGGATGGATAGAGAAAGTAGTCCATGGAGGCGGAGAGCGGAAAGGGCGTGCAAATGAGGGCAGTAAAGATAGGAGGGGTTACAAAAAAGTTTGTGAATTTGTACTATAAGGATGGAATGAAAAGGGTGGAAGAAAGAATGAAAGATGCACTGGGAGAGAGAGACGAGGGTATGGTATCGGGAAGGGGAGAGCTTCAAAAGGAAGTAGAAGAATACGTCAATAAACAAAGAACAGAAGACAAAGAGGGAAAATACAAGTAGGTGAGTAGCATAGGGTATCTGTGACAGACTATGTGATAATGAATATGCAAGGATGAGAGAAGATAGAGAAATTCGCAGTAGAAGGGAGGGTGAAATAAGACTATCAGTTATTAAGTTTGTTGAATAAAGGGGTAGGGTGGCGCAAGGGAGGATGGGAAAGAAGGTTTTTTAGGGGAGAGCGTGTTATGGACGAGAGAACCAATTAATAAGTATCAGAAACAGTTGGTAAATGGGAAAAATAGTTAAGCGGAACTTACCAACCATTGGTTAAGTACTGTGTGTTTTTTATAAAAACCGTAAAGTTGATGGCTTGTCTGATATGGGATGTTCTGAAAGATAAGGTAAAAGGGTGTGTGCAGTAGAAGGTATTTAGAAAGAAAAAGAAAGAAATGGTGAAGCTGTGGTGAGATAGGGAATGTAAAAAGATAAAGACAAAGGTGAAAAGGAAGTACAGGAAGTGGAAAGATGGAAATGCAGGAGGGAGTTTAGGGCAATGTGTAAGAAGAATGAGCAGGAAAAGAAAAAAGAGCTAGAAGATGATTCAAAAAATGTATTAGGCTTAGAAAACATAGGGTGGGGATAAGTAAGAAGATAGCTTGTGCCAAATGGAGGGAATTTTTTAAATATTTATTTTGATACACGGAAGAGAAATGAGGGGACCAGAAGAACAAGGGAGGTAGCTAGTCAGGAGCTAAACGACGAGGTGATAGAGAGGCAGATAAGGAAGTTGAAATGGTATAAGGCAGCAGGGCTTAACGGCGTGGGCAAGGAAGCATGGCTGTTTGGCACACGAGATGTAAGAGAGAGGCTGAAGAGGGGAGTAACGAAAGTATAACGGTGGAAGGGATTTCCGTGAGGTTGGAGGGAGAGGTTAGTCGTACCACTGTATAAAAAAGAAAAAAGGGAGAGGAAGGAAAATTATGGAGAATGAATACGGCGTACAAAATATAAGCGATGGTGCTGGCAGATAGAATGCGGAAGGATGTTGAGGTGAAAGGCATACCGCCGCAGACATAGACGGGCTTTAGAGACGGAAGGAGTACCATTGACAATATTCACGTTTTGCAGCACGTCGTGGATAGAGAACTAGTCAAAAAGGGTGCTAAAGTGTACGCGTTTTTTGTAGATCTAAAAGGAGTATTCCCTTCGGTTGATAGAGGAAGGATGTGGGAAGCAATGAAAGAGAGGGGAGTGAAGAGAGGCCTGATCGAGAGGGTGCAAGAGGTATATGAGAAGACTAAGTGTAGGATGAGAAGAGGGGAGGGAATCTCTCAAGGTTTCTGAAGAAATAGGGAAGACTTAGGCAGGGGAGACTTCACTTAGTCTAACACTGTTTGTGATTTTAATCACATATATGAAAAGTTAGCTAGCGACGGAAGTGTTAGAAAGAGTATCTGAGCTTACTGTTTTAAAGGAATAGGGGAGTAGATTGCCATATAAAAGAGAGAGTAAGAAGGGCAAATGTGGAAATGAGGCAAGTGTGGGGGCTATGAAAGAGGTTGTTTGCAGAGGATTTTGTAAGAAGAATGAAATTGTTTCATTCGCTAGTTGGTGAAAAGAAACAACATGGAGAGAGAGAAGGAAGCAGCGGAGGAGAGAATAAGAGAGTCAAGGTTTAATAGGAACTATGTGTGGATTAAGTCAAGGGAAAGAGCGCGATATTTGTGTAAGAAAGGAGATCAAGGAAGTCAGAAACTTATAGCAAGAATGAGATGCGTATGCATTGAGAGACATAAAAGTTTTCGGCTTTCTGGAGAGAATAGGGTAAATTGTGCTGGAAGGGAGGTGCAAAAGTGGAACACAGGTTGGATAAGTGTAAAGAGGTGGAAGTGAGTGGAAAAAGCATGGAGGTATTATTGCATGAAAGGAAGGACAAAAGGGCATTTGCAGGAAATTTTTTAAATGAATTTCTTTCCGTCATTAACGAACTAAGAACAGTATTAGGCATTACTCCAAAATGTTGAAAGCAACAAGGAAAAAAGTTTGGATGTCAGAAAGAGGACTTTTTTAAATTTTTAAAGAAAAAATAAGAAAAGAAACACAAAATACAAATGTGTTTCACGTTGTATGTGTACGTGTTGTATTATTCTTCATAATAAATCTCATAAATAACAATTATATAAAAAAGAAAACAATTTATAAGCTATTAATAAATTCGTATCAAAAATATCTACAAGTTAGAATGCAATAAAAGTCTGAATTGTTTAAAGAAAAAATTAAACTATGTAAAAAATGTCTCTAAAAATTGTTGCTCAGAAACTTAGTCGACACCATTATATGCCTCATAAAAAATTAGGCTGATATTGTCCCAGACATTTTTTTTAACATTGAAGGAAAGAAGATATTAAGAGTTTATTCAAAAGATTTACAACAGTAATAAAATAATTAAAAACAACAAGTTCAGCGACAAATAATAATATATTTTACTTTAATGTTACGTTTAAAATATTTTTAAGATTAACTTTTATTATAAAAACACGAGCACTTATCAGAAATTAAAAATAAAATTTCTGCCTATTAAGATCCAGTAAAAAGCAATTTAAAAGGTGTTTAATTTTCAAGGCAGAATTAAAAAAAATAAATTAAATACATAATTAAAAAAAAGTGAATTAAAAATTAATTTAAAAATTTTGTATGCGGAAAGCTTAAAAATATATTTAAAAGAATTTAAATAACAATGTTCGTAAACAATCTGAATTCTATATAAAAATTTCATCGTTTAAGTCCAATCTGCACAGATAATTATTTCCAAAGATAAAAGTTCATTGCAATATAAAATTTCGCAATATGATACGATTATTATTTATACGCTAATTACACAGGCCAAACACATTTTACTGGAAATTTCCATATGCTAAATTTGACAACGGATTTTTTTTAGGAATCGGGGGGCAAAAAGGTTCATTTTTGTTAGATTTGATAACTTATTAATCTGTTTTTTGAAGTATTTGAATAAAACAATTTTTAGAATGATAAATAAAAAACAGTTTAAAGTTATTTTAAAATGCTAAAGTTTACCAAATACATATAAAATATTAAAACTTTGCAAGAATAACCTTGCTCCTGGTGTCAGAATGATTATTTTTATACATCCATAATTATATATTGGAAACAAATAAATACAGATTGCACAGTTTCGGCCAAAATTTGTTAATTGCATTTTTACCTCCTCATCATAATAAGAGTTAACTGGCTTTATGTATGTCTTCCGTTGCTGCCACCGTTGCTGTTTTCTGTCAATTTCATAACATTCGTAGTAATTATCGGATTGAATTGTCTTTTATTGTTTTTTAAAATAAAAAAAAGGGTCAAGCTTTATTTATTGTTGAGCTTATATAGATCTTCTTTTTTTCTACTTTTTGATAAGACGTATTTTTAATATTATTCGTGAAAAATCAAATAAGTAAAAAATTTAAATTAATGCAAAAAGGCTCGAGATATGATATATATTTGATATTATAGAGTTTGGCATAATATAGATGATTTTTCGTTTGTGAAATACTTTTATTAAAGCATAAAGTACGACACACATAATGCGAATTTATTCTTTAAGGTCGAAAGAGCTTTAACAATAGAGAATTCACAATCATTACTTTACAGATGTCCATAGTAACCTAGAATATCAAGAATTTTTTTATTAAGACCACGTTGTTAATGTATCTGACTTGCACGCTGGTTTAAATGCACCACTTTAAAATTCTTCGAGATTCGTTTCTGGGAACCCACTGGAATTTGACTGATTTCTACTTGGGTCAATGTGGTGACGATGCCACTTCTCAGGTTCATTTTCGCCCTTTTAATTCTGGAACTATCGTATGCATATAGTCCAGCAAGAACATTGGAACTCTCTAATATTGCAAATACGTCACCATTAGATGCTGATAATACAATTTGTTCTTGGTTAGACACATACACATACATACTTCCAATTCTTATTTTAAGCAAATCATTTGCAGGAAATATGCATTTTCGAAGTTGAAATATATGGTGCGGTTGGTATAATGATATGAGCCTTATGAACCTAAGTTGTTCAAGTCCACATCCATTTCCATCAGAAGAAGGAAGACTTAGAGCCGGAGAAATGACCCAGCGAGGAGTACGAGGAGTTCGAGGAGTTCGAGGAGTTGAAGAAGGAAAGTTGGACCTGACACGAATAGATGTCTCTATATGAGGAAAAGGCCTTTGAGGTGAACGTCTATCGGAAGAATGAGAAGGTTCATCGCGAGGAACAGCCGGAATAGGTTCGCCATTCGGTAAGCACTCGAACTCTGAGCTAAACCCTGCAACAACAAGAGAGGATAACATTTGTGTGAGTTGAAATATTTAACCGCTTTTTGCATTGATATTAGACAAAACTGGAAAGAAGCATAAAAAATGGGATTTTTAAAAGTGCGTTGCATTCGGTGTAGTTTTGAGTATTTTTAAAATCTTGGATAATTTGCCATGTTAAGACTGTTTCTGCTCATTTGTAACATTTAGTGTTGCAAGTTTTGAGTCAATCGTGACCATCATGACATCTAAGCTGAAGCAAAGATGTTTTGAAGCAAACTTTGCAAGTTTTGGTAGCCCTTACTTTTACTAGAAAGATCACCTTATTGAAAAATCGTTCTTAATCCCTTGCAGGTCTTCAGAACACGGCGTGATGCAAGTATGACAGCCTTCTGTTGCCATCTCGCAAGGGCCTTGGCATTTTTTTGGCACGCTGAAGGCCTTTAGGTCTTGATAGCTGTCCTTCTTTTACTTCTACTTGGAAGTGATGACGTAGTCAGCCAGAACCAAAAATTCGATCACAAATTAAGTTCATTTCTTAAAGTACTGGAGAACAATATCAGGTCTCGAACATCGGGGAATTTGGTAGGACTGGTTCTTAGTCAACACCGGACGAACAATGAAGGTACTCTTAAGGCTGCATTATTTTTTGAAAGATACGTCTTTCCCGCTTAAGCGGGAATTGATATCTTAAAACTACGATAACTCGCTTGCGCAAAAAAACAACACATATGAAAGAAGGGATAGAAGATTTAAAGATCAAATCTGTAAAGGAACACGCTTGTATTTGCTTCAGAAAAACTTATTCACTAACGCCTTTCAAAATGCAGCTTTCAGGTAGGCCGCGGGATGTATAGATGTTTCAAAATGTCAAGAGATCTAAAAAAAACTCATAATCACAAGGTCAGGATCCCCGGGAACAACAGCAATTTGTCCTCGCTTTAGATGAATCTTGGTGCCCTTGTTCAACCCAAAGTCCATACCCATCTCTCCTGTGTAGCTATCGACAATATTTGAAGCTCTCTAAAGTTCTTTTGAATCTAAAGCACTATTCTCCAGGTCATCCATATCAAGTATATGAGTGACCTTATGCTCGAAATAATTCTTTATTTTGCAGAGGAACCTTAGAGCATTGCGTAGTGTTGCAGAAGTGCGATTAAAATGACCAGAAGGCTCATGATGTCTTCCTGAGAGGCCCGATCTTATGATGCCAATCACATACCAAACACGAAAAATATTTTGCTTGACCCATACATTCATCTTGTTCAACTGATGCAAGCGTCTCTTAGCATTATGATCTATAGATGGTTCTAGTCCCTAATCTGAACCAGCCTAAGCTCTCACCACACCATAGTCTCAAAAATTTATCTCCCAGAGGTCAGACTCCTCTGTGATATCCATACAAAGGAAGGCATCTATTTCAGCCAGTTCTTCGAACTTGGAAGAAACCTGGAAGATGAGGTTTCTTCTTGCGAAACTTGTTGAAGCTCTGGTTGTTTCAGCCAACACAGAGTGAGCATGCACGTCAATACAGTCTTTACTAAGAAGGACAATGGTGGCATCTACAAGTTTTTTGTGGTCGTGTGTCCTTGTATACCAAACTAATTAAAGATGGTTCCGCAGGATAAAAACAGATTACAAGTGACCATCATTTGTCCAGAAAGTTGAAAAGGTTATTAAATTATCATTAAAACTGTTATTGATAGTGTAGCTAATAATTATTTTAGTGCTTATTCACAATTATTTAATGTGTGCCATGTTCAATATCTAATAAATTTCAGGTTAAGTACTAATATTTCTGAGATATTTACATTTAATTATAGTAAGTGTTAAGGAAAACCAATGTAGCCAAAGTTGACAAATAATTGTTTCCATAGATTACACTTCACCGTCACAAAATTATTTTAAATATTATACGGTTATTACTCATGAGTTTATTACAGGCGCTACAAAATTTTATAAATTTCATTAGAAAAATTCTATACCTCAGGATTCCGAGATATTATAATAAAAAAGTAATAAATAGCAGTTTTAAACTGTATTTAAAACAATGTAACACGAACAGTGATATTTTGACAAAACTGTTCACGCTACAATTCAGATGACTTTTTCTGGGTTTTTTTTAACCTTTAGAGGACGAGGATGACCGAAATTTCGACCTACCAATGTACACAAACTATTTCATGTCTCCAAGTAAACTTTGGTATGTTGAATAAGGGAAAAGTAGTGAGAAATATTGAGGAAACATCCTCAACCTTGGAAAATTCTATTTTAAGGTCACATTGTTTTTTCTGTGCTACTTTGACCTCGAACTCGGTATATCCACATTGTTTGACTTAATAAATGCGAAAAAATAGTACTACGTATCGCCAAACTCTGGACATCAAACGACATGGATATGCCAACTATAGCGATATTTTTGTGTTATAATACTAGTTTATTTTTTGAAAATTTCTCTCTCGCTTTGCAAAATGATCTTCCTTGTTTAAAAAATCGTTTTTTTACAAAAAATTACATTGTTTTCAAAACTAAATTCAAATCAGTGCAATTTTTTAAATATCGGGTATGAAAATTTCCTCTCCGATTTTATTCATATTTTCCTGTTTTTTATACATTTTCACAGAAAAACTATACTGAAATAGTTTAAAAACGCAATTTTAGCTAAAAAATATATAAATTTTATCATCGGTTTTTTCCATGAGCGCCAAGCATGCTTTAAAGATTACAAACACATATTATTTATATATTATTAATTAGTATTATAATATTGTAATTGCTATAAGAATCAATGACGATATTTAAATTTCTTTAGATCCAGTTAGAAGGAAAAATATTAGGTTCCTAATTTTGATAAAATGGATATCACTGATATAAATTTTAACTTAGGTAGATAAGATTAACAAACAATTTGTGCTATACCATACTTTTATTATTCATAGCCTCATTATCTGTTAATGTACGCCTTAATTTAAAATTGTTTTACTATTAAGATTTTAATTATTATTCATCCTTCTAGCCTTACATAAATCATGAAGAACAAATTAAAATTATTTTAATTTTTATCCTTTATAGACGAAATATTTGTTCATATACAGAGACTTTTTATTTTAATATTTAATTACACGCTATTTTAGTTTGTTATTTTCTAAGCAGTGGAAATACATTTTTTTCTTTTTTTTAGCATATCTGAGAATGATCATTACCGCTTAGTTGTTAAAATGAACTTAACTCAAGAAAAGTATTAAAAATAATCAGCAGATAAGGCAATTTGCTCTTATGATGAAAGAATGGTAATTGATGCTGATGAAATTTTCTCTAAAATTTGAGATTCAAAGCATTTTCATTGGTGTTGACAGGAATCTTTTTGCACCAACAATTATTATCCTTGTGTGATTAACTTAAATTAATCCTGCTGCAAATTAATTCTAGTCGTATGCAAAATATTGAGACGGTCCGTCTTATTTTTATAAATAAGATAAAATAATAAAGATACAGGCAAACATTTACATTGATACGCCTCTGACTCGGAAGTGAACATCCGATTAGAGCTGAGGGAGGATTCGACAAATCGTTCGATCATGCGATCGATTGCGTGCGCCATCGGACAATAAGTGGGGATGGGACCAATGCACCCTATAAATATTGGTACCGGGACCGGTACCAGGTCACTTCTTGTAAAAGTCTCAACATTAAAAGTCGCATTTGGCTCATCACCTGATCAACTGCCTATACAAACCATACTTTAAAAATTCTGATAAGAGACCAACGTAATTTAAATTAGCCTTTAATTAGTTAATGACTTGTCCTAATTCATTATTTTTGAATTACGATAATGAATGTGAGTTTGTAGGGATTAATAGATGGAAAGTGGGTGTAATTTATTTCACAAACTTGCACCTTGTTTCAAGATAGGGACCTTGTTGTGCATGGTTACATCAGGGAGTTTATGAAAAAACAATTTAAATTGAGAATAAATAAAAATGGTGGTAATGTGTGTCACAACTCTGCACCTTACTTTACTGTAAGGACCTTGTTGTGCACAGTTGCATCAGGGAGTTTAATTTAAAAATTTTATTGAAGTAAATAAAAAAATGTGTGTGATTTATGTTACGTCTCTGCACCTTATCTTACTATAGGGACCTAGACGTGCATGATTAAGGCATCTGGGGATAGCAGTATAAGAAAAACCAGAGTGAATCTAATGTTTATCAGGTTGAATCTGTGCAACGCTAAATTTGTGGATCCTCGTACAAGCCTGCACCTCATGTCACTATACGGACCTTGTTGTGCGAAGAAACACGAGAGCGAAAACGGAATCCTGTGCATCAAGCTCATATAGATCTTATGAACAAAATTCATATCCTAGACTACAAACCCTCATTAAATTACGCAATCATCTCTCCCGTGATTAGAATCCACAATCTGTCACTTTGCTCATCAGATAATAATTAAAATTCAGTGGGAAAATTTGTTGTTGCAAGAATTAATCTTGTTTTGCGTATTCTTATTTTATTATCAAGTTTAGTTTAAAAATGGTTGAAGCTATTTTTAGTGTCCTAGCAGTATTGAAATTAACTGACATTGTTGATTGCAATTCACTCAACAGGACAGAGTAAATGCATACCAAACGAAAAGCTCAATGAAGGTAAATGTCACTGAGAGATGTTTGAAATGCTACACTGATATCACTAAAAATTAGTATAATTTTTAGTCAATGCTCACCATATTAAATTAATCCAAAGGCACTAGAACTAAACTTTTAATTATCGAGAGACACAAAATATATCCCCGGTCGATAGAACGATCACGTTACAATATATTCACGTCTTAAAAAATAAAACAGACAAGATGAGGATGCTTTTTATACAACGAAATTTTTCGCTCAGTCAAACAGAATCAAGAATGGGTATTTGCAGAAACCGGAATCCAAATAGAATTTTGAGGGAAAAGTTAAATAATACATTTATTGGCTATGACAAAAGAATTCATATGGAAAATGACAACAGAGGAAAGAACAGAAATACAGAAATAAATGTAATCACAAAGCTATTGGATGGAAAAATAAAAGATTAATTAATTATCAATTTGCATACCGCTTAAACACTCAGAATAGTGTCAGGGCAAAAGCTTATGCTTTCCCTTAAGTTGACAAGTCTAATTTAAGTTGAAGACTATTTGTTTCACCCACTTACAATTTGTCAAATTATGTTTTAAATATTCTGAAGACAGTTTCTTTAAAAACTAATTTGTTTGTCAAGAACATTTGAAAACTTAAAGATTGATTAAAAAATATTAATGTACCGAAAACTCATTCACTAGTTTTTTTAGATGTGCGTACTTTTGCAGCATCCCACTAGATTTGGTTTAGATTGCACTGAAGAAAAATTTAATTTAAACGATATCGTAATAAAAATGACAAAAAATGAAATGCTAATAGCTACCAGCACGATCACTAAGGGTACGGATTTTCTCCTTCAACAATAAAAATTATAAACAAATTTCGGGCTGTTTGTTTATCAAACCCTCTTAGATTGATAGATACTTGAAATACAATTTGCACAATTTATTTTGTCACATAATGGGACTAGTAATTGGTTTAGCAGATCGATGTGTTAAATAATTGATTTTTAATTCATAAAAGAAAATTAAAATAAATTAAAAACAACATGAGTACATAATAAATATTCGCTTGAGTTAGTTATTGACACTATTACAGAATGCATTCATGACAGTTACAAGTGTAAATAAAACTAATCAGAAAATTAACATCAACGTTCATTATAAAATTATTTATGTTATTTACCTAATCACATTTAAATTTTATAATAAAGGTTATATAGGTTAAACTGTCCGGAGATTAAAAACCATAATTTCTGAACACAAAAGAGTTTGTGAAGTTTGTGATTCTAACACAGTTTTGTCACAACATTCACGAAAGATTTCAGTTAACTTAATCACTTAAATTCTAAATATTAATAACATTAATCAAAGTATTATAAAATAATTTCATCGTCACTAGTTTCCAGGAAAACCCGTGCATTGACAAACCGCCGCACAATATCCCCCCGCCCCACCTTACTGTACGTAATTTTTAGTTTCTAGAAATGCCTTGCTAGTTATGATAAAATCTTTTACAAACGGACTAAAACAGTATTTCAGATAAAAATTTTAAATTTTCAACTTTATTAATAATTTTTGAGTGAAAAAATTTATTCTTTACAAAAGAATACTGCTTTTTAATTAAATGCTTTTTAAACCATTAATTTCAACCTAAAAAGATAAGTTTCCTACAAAAATGTTTCATATTTCATATTTAAATCCAAGAATTTGAAATTTATAAAACAAACAGTGTTAAAACCAAAAATACGAGTTTTGAGCACATAAAGGAAAGTAATGCATTTTTAATCAACAAAAATGAAATTGCAATTATTTTTTCAATTATTTTTTTTACTAAAAAAATTGTAGTTTCAACTAAATAAATAATCTTAAAAAATGTAAAAGTTACATTTTCATTTAAAAAATTAATCTTTAAACCAAAAAATGGCTTTTCGAATAACGAGGTTAAATTGTCAATCAAAAAGGATTAATTTTAAAGAAAATAGTTCAACTCTAAACAAAAGAAATAAATTTTTAAGTAAAAATATAAATCTTTAGGAAAAAAAAGATTCTTCAACAAAATAAATAAACCAAAACCTTTAATTAAAATACTTGTAAATTTAAACAAACAAGAATCATTTTTACCCAAAATGTTGTATTTTTATTTTGTGGTCAAAATATCACGGTCAAAATATGAATTTTTAAAAAAAAAATAAGTTCTTACAAAAAAATGAAATTTTTAATCCAAATAGATAAAAATATTACATTTTTTTTAAACAAATAAATTTTGACTAAAAACAAAAAAAAATTAATAAATATATGTAAATTTGTACCCAAAAAATATTCCAGTTGACTTTTCAAGAACAAGTCAATTTTTTGTATTCAAATTTTTTTGTTTGTTAAGAAATTCATAGTTTAAGATACGAATTTTTTCATAAAAAATAAATTTTTAACAAAAAAAATGAATTTTTTATCCAAACAGGACAATTTTTGCTACAAAAAAGAATGAAAATATAACAAAATAGTTCCATTTTAAATTTTATCGAAGAAACATTAAACTTGTACTAAAAAGGATGAACTTGAATAAAAAAAAAACAATTTTTTAAAAAAGGTCAAATTTACCCAAAAAAATCAGTTCTTTTTTCAACATCAAATTATAAATTTTGAACAAAAAGTAAATTTTTTCACGAAATCCAATATAGATCAAATTTATCTTAAAATAGATGAATTTTTAATCAAAGGAAAAAAAATCCTCCAAAAAAAGGACCAACTTTCAATAAAAAGGATAAATTTTTAATTGAAAATTTAAATTTATTTTTAAGAAAGACAATATTTCTTCTAAAACGGATGAATTAAAACAAAGCGTTAATGAAATAGTTAAATTTTTATCCAAAGAAGACTTCACTTTACTTTTAAAAACCCAAAATGAAAATTGTAAATAATAAGTTAATTTTTCGCTAAATAGTAGAATTTTCAACCAAAAAGTTTGACTTTTTAACAAGATTGTTAAATTGTCAAACAGTTGAATTTTTTTCAAGTAAAATAAAAACTCTACTTTACCAGATAAATTTTAAAATCAAAAAAACAAATTGTCAGAAAAAATTGTTGTCATCGAAAAAAGATTTCAGTTATATTCATCAACAAAATATGAATTTTAAACAAAATTTTAATGTTTTAAGAATAGAGCTGAATTAATAACAGAACAGCAACAAAATTTTAAGACTGATGAATTTTTAACCAATAATGCTTTCTTTTTAAGAAAATTCTTAAATTTTCTACCGTAAGAGAGCGTAACGAAATATCTCAACCCCCTCCCCCATGGAGATTTTTATTTTTTTGAGATTTAAAAATATCAATTTTCATTATTGTATAATTGACTTGTGGAAAAATGTTTGTTTACAAAAAATTTCAAAATGAAATCGTTCTTACCGTTATTTTAATGTCTTTTGTCTTTTAGAGTTTGAAATTAATCTTAATTTTAGGTAATTAAAACTTTTAAAACTAAGGTGATGTCGAATATAAAAGGATTGTTATCTTTAATATCAAATAATAAAATTCAAATCAAAATAATAAATATTTTTAAATCTTTTGCAGCTTGATAATAAAATTTTTGTATATTAATTTAAGATAATGTTTCGTAATTTTAAAATTTTATAAATTTTAAGGATGATTTCCAAAAAGTTTATTAATAATGATACGTTAATTGCGCAGGTCAACATTTTAGTCAAAATGTTAATATCCTAAATTTGGCAAAGAATTTCTTTTCAGAAATGGAAGTACAAAAGTGTCAATTCTTAATCGCTTCTGTTACTTAATAATCTATTTCTTGAAATATCAGAACAAAACTTTTTTTAGAATAATAAATAAAAACACGGTTCAAAATTATTTTAAAATTCAAAAGTTAAATATTTGTTCAGAAATTGCTTTACAGTAAACACACAATAAATTATTGCCATATTTGCGATATTTTCTATTACTGGTAACCAAATAAAAACAATATTTCTTTACAAAAGATTTTTTTCTAACAGAATGTCCAAGATGCGCAACCATTGTTAAGATTTCTTATCAAAGAAAAAAACTATTTATAGTTAGTCACGAATTTGTAATATTATTTTTGTCTTTATTTAAATAATAAAAAACCAGTCTAGACCAGAAGAAACAATTAATTTGAGAATTTTGATTGAATATGTAAGATTTTTGTAGAAAAATCGTTCATTTTGTTTGAAAATTCAACAATGTGGTTTGATTTTTGCCTTTCTGGCCGGAAAAAAAGTTTTTTTAATTTAGAAATTGCAACCACGTTTCAGTACAAATGTTAATACTTTTGGTTAAAATAACAACTCGAAAATTTTCCATTGATAATTCATATTCTTCGTTTAAAAATTGTACTACTTAATAGCAGGCTAAGCTAATCTGTTAAAAACTCATTTCTTTTATTATCATTTTATCATTTTAGTAGAAAATTAATTTTTTTTGTGTTATTAAAAAAATATATTTTGAAAATCTTTGATACATATATAAATTATTTTTAGATTATTAATATTGTTTAATTGTATTCACCAATAGAAGTAAGGATAATTGTCAACGTGAAGTCCAGAGTATGCAAAAATTTCATTTTTTCAAGCGGAACAAAAACTAATCAAGCTCCTTAATCAGGCCAGTTTAAAGAAAAAATATTGCGCCACGATATTTGTTAAAATTTATATAAATTTTAACTCAGATAAACTCATAAAATCTCATTGCCACAGAAAAATTAGAACGTTTAAATATGTATAATTTGCTTACATTTTAAAGTCGCAGAGAGATTGATAAATTAAAAAATGTGTCACTAAATCCACAACAGAGTGATATGATATTTTTTATACAATTTTATTTTTCATGCAGGGTAAAAATTTAATGTTATCATAAAATCACCAAAGTAAGAAGGCGACTCAAGAAATCCTCCTGAGTTTCTAATATCAATAAAAAATATATTTTATTGTAAATTTATTCTTAAGCAATATAAACTTGAAATTATTTATTATCCGTTTAATTTTTGTTTTATACGAAATTTTGCAAGTTCTCTTTCAAATTGGGTTTAATTTATATTAAAAGAACTAAAAATAAAATAGTGATTGACGAAAAGAACAAATACTGTAGGATTTCTAACAGCAATACAAATTTAGTAAAATTTGGAAGTTCAGAATCAGACTGTCAATAACTTAGTGCGTGTTATAAATCACATTATTTATGATACTTGTTTGATTGTTAAAATTTGTAATGGAACAATATCAGTTTTTATTGATACAGAAAGTCCGACAACCAGTGCAGAAATTTCAATGTTGCCCCGATCGAGGCCAGGTCGGGCCCAGATCGGGAATCCCCATCGAGGCCAGATCGTGGATAAAATTCATGTCCAGACAGGGGCCAGGTCGGGATTCCCGATAGGGAAACCAGATCGGTGCTTGATTATTCTTATTATAATCCATTTATGAGTATACAATAAAGGTATTTTAAATTAAAATTAAAGTAGTACGGGCACATAAAGAACATTTTTTAGAAAAAAATGATTTCTTTACTTGAAAAAATTGTTTTTTCTATAAAACTTTTAGAAAATTAAAAAAAAATTTACAATCCTCATAAATGATAGCCTAATTTTATAGGTAAAAGATTTCAATTGTCACTTGAAGAATAAAAATTATTGACAAATAAACTATAATTTTAGATTTAATTACATTTTTCTGTAAAAAAATTTAATTGCCCCTCAATTGATTACCTTTTTGAAAAAGTCGAAAAGTTAGTTGTGGATTATCTTTTCTAAAAAGGATTAGGCTATAATTTGTTACTCTAAAAGTTTCGAAGAAAATATTTCTGGTTATTTAAGATATTAGTTAGAGAATATTTTTTTTATTTTAATTAGGATTCATTAAGTTTGGACCAATAAACGTTTTCATATGTTTAGATTCCATTATTTATAATAAAAAAGAAAAATAATATTTTTTAACATTTTAAATTTCGCGCGTATATCGGCCAATTAGAATCAGACAGCGACGCATGCGCACTCGAGTCAGCAGCTTTCTTGAGTCTACTTCATGATCCCGAAATGCATATTATGAAAAGGCGTTTTTAATATATTTCTATACTAACATTTATTTTTATCACAAAATCAATTTTTTTTCTTGCTTGTCCAAATTTATAAATTGAACGGACTTTCAGTTTTATTTATGAAAAATTATTAATATTTAAATCTATATGCTCCATGGGAGTCATTTATTTCATATAACTCAATCGAATATTTTATTTTGCCAAAACTGGGAAATAACTGAAAAATTGTAGAAAAAATAGCTACAGAAAGGATTATCAATATTTGTAATTCAGAAGATTTTGTTAGCAATTTTTATTTTTTCATTTTCGTAAATTTAATTATTATAATATTTTTTACCACTAAAGTGGCATCTTTAATGTCTTGAGTTATTCATTATCTAAAGCAAAGATTTTGTTTTAGGAAAATTTGTACGCTTTGGTAGCAGTTACTTTCACTGGAAACATTAAATTCTGGTATAGCTTTGATGTTACGAACCGGCGATGCTTTCGCTTCTTCGAGATAACTGATAACAAGGACAATTATTGTAACCGAATATTTTAGGTACGAGAATTCGATCACGAATATAGTTCGTTTCTCGAAGTCCTGGAGAACCATGTCAGGTCTGAAATGTACAAAGGACACTGCTGTCTGAAACTAGTAGTCCTAGGAAACACTGAAATTCTAAATAAATGTAAAATTATCATGGACAATGACATTTCAAATGAAGTCACATTTCCAGGATTACTTTTCGTGACCGTCTACGCGTTAATTTTCGAACTAATTTGCCCTTTTTAGTCCCCGTTCTCACAGTGCTTTATGGCCTAAAAATAACGCACGAGTTAAAAGTTAAGGTTATTAAAGGAAGTTACTAAAAATAAAGAATTAAAGCTTTTATAAAATCGACATAAGATATAATAAATTTTTAAAAAGAACATTGTTTATCCTCAATATACTTACTTTTTTGATTTTACGACTTATGGATAAAATACTTATTAAGTCTTTTTTAAATTGAATTTGTAACATTTTTGTAGAAAAATCTGCTTTTTTGTTTGAAAGTATAACGACGTAATAAAATTTTGTTGCTCTTTGTCCTATAAAATAGTTCTATATTAAATTTGAACTCTTTTGTTAAAAATTCATCTTTTTAATTCAAAAAAGTATCTCTTTTGTTAGAAATTTATTATTTTTAAGTAAATTCGAAATATTTAGTTTTAACTTCATCTGTTTTGCACAAGAATTTAACTATTATATTGAAAATGTCTCCTTTTTGTTTGAAGTCAACCGTGTCTTAATACAAAAATTATTACTTTTAGTAAAAATATCAACTATAACATACATTAGTATATATACATAATTATTTTATGGTTTAATATATATTTATACATCATTATTACTATTATTAAATTGTATTCGCATCACAAACAAATTTTTCACTGAATCCAAAACAGGGGAATGTTGATATTTTTTTATAAATATGTATTTTGCATATATAACAAACAGCTTATGTTCACATGAAATTGCAAAATAACCTTAGCCCTTGTGTCAGAATGATTTTCTTTATACATATATAATTATAGATTGGAAATAAATGAATACAGATTGTAAAGTTTCGGCTTAAATTTTTTATTCCATTTTACCTCCTCTTCCTAATGAGATTTTATTGGTTTTATGTCTGTCTGTGTTCCGCTGCTGCCGTCGTTTCCGTGTTCTGTCAATTTCATAACATTCGAAGTAAGTATCGGATTGAATTGTCTTTTATTGTGATTTAAGATATAAAAAGAAAGGTTGAGCTTCATTCACAGGTATTTTTTGTTTTATTCGTGAAAAATGAAATTTAAGTAACAAATTTAAATTTACGCAAAAAAGGCTGAAGATAAAATATATATTTAATATGATAGAGTTCAACATAATATAAACCATTTTTCATTTGGGAACCACTTTTAATGAAGTAAGAAGCACGATACGACTAATGCAAATTTATTCGTAAAGGTCAAAAGAGCTTTAACAGAAGAGAATTCAGAAGTATCAAATTACAGAAGTCTATGGTAACCTCTAATATCAAGAGTTTTTAAATTAAAACCACGTTGTTAATTAATTTAGCTTTCACGCTCGTTCAAATGCACCACTTTAAAATTCTTTAAGATTCGTCGCTGGGAACCTACTGGAGTTTGACTGATTTCTACTTGAGTTAATATGTTGATCATGCCGCTTGTCAGGTTTATTTTAACCCTTTTTATTAGGGAACTATCATATGCATATAGTCCAGCAAGAACATTGGAACTTTCCAATATTGCAAATACGTCACCATTAGATGCTGATAATACAATTTGTTCTTGGTTAGACACATACACATATATACTTCCAATTCTTTTTTTTAGCAAATTATTCGCAGGAAAAATGCATCTTCGAAGTTCAAATACACTGTGCGGTTTGTAAAATGATATAAGCCTTATAAATCTCAGTTGTTCAAGTCCACATCCGTTTCCATCAGAAGAAGGAAGCTTTGTAGGTGGAACAATGGCTTTGCGAGGAGTTCGAGGACTTGAAGAAGGAGACCCTGAACTGATGAAAGCAGATGTTTTTAGAGAAGGAAGGGGTCTTTGAGGTGAATGTCTATCAGAGGAATAAGAAGGTCCATCACGAGGAACAAAAGGAATGGGTTCGCCATTCGGTAAGCACTCGAACTCCGAGCTGAGCCCTGCAACAAAAAGAGAGGATTATATTTGTGTAAGTTACAATTTTTAAGCGCTTTTTGCATTGTTACAAGAAAAAACTAGAAACAAGCAAAAACATGCGATATTTAAAAGTGAGCTGGGTTCGTTTTAGTTTTGAATCTTTTTAAAAATCTTAGACAATGCGCCATTTTAAAACTGTTTTTGCTGATTTGTAATATTTAGTATTGAAAGTCTTGTCAATCATGACCATCATGATATCTGAGCTGAAGCAAAGATGTGTTGATGCAAACTTTGTAAGTTTTAGTATCCCTTACTTTTATTAGAAAAATTACTTTCTTGAAAAATTCTTCTTTATCGAAAACCCTTGCAGGTGTTCAGAACACGGCGTGATGCAAGACTTATGTTGCCATCTGGCAAGGGACTTGACACATTTTTAACACGCTGGTGGTCAGCCAGAACCGAAAATTTGATCAGAAATATATTTCATTTCTTGAAGTCGTGGAGAACAATGTCAGGTCTCGAACATCCAAGCATTCGGCTGGGCTAGTTCGTAGTCAACACCGGACGAACAATATAGGTAAGTTACTCTTAGGGCTGAATTATTTTTTTTAAAAGACGTCATTTCCGCTTAGGTGGGCATTCATATCTTTGAAATACGATAATTCGCTCACTCAAAAAACCAGCATATTCAAAAGAAGGGATAGAAGATTTGATGATCAAATCTGTGAAAGAACACACTTGTATCTGCTTCAGAAAGACTCATTCACTGACGCCTTTCCTAAATGCGGCTCTCAGGTACACCTAGGTATGTCTAGGTGTTTCTTAATATCAAGAGATCTAAATAAAACTCATAAAAGTAGTGAAAAAAATCCATAAGACTTTTTGACCTTGTTAATTGTCATTTCAAGGTCAACACTTTTTTTCTTTTTGGAATAAAAACTCGAATCATACATTTTTCTAGATGCGCTCAATATTTTTAGCACGAAAAACTAATTAAAAGAGTCCTGCAAACCTTCTCTACATTGAAAAATGCAATTTCAAGGCCACATTGTTTTTTTGTGCGACTTGAACCTCGAACTCGATATATCCACATTGCTTGACTTACTAAATGCGAAAAAATTGTACTGCGTATCTCCAAACTCAGGACATCAAAAAACGTGGGTATGCCAACTTTAACTCTATTTAGTCCGATTTCATTCATATTTTCCGGATTATTATGCATGTTCACTAAAACGTATACCGTCATAGTTTAAAAACAAAATAGAATCTCCAGTCTTGTAAAGTTTACCTACCATGGTAAATTTATGTTGCAGCTAATGTTTAACCTAAAAAAAATATAAATTTTATCATCTTTTTTTTCTGTGAGCGCCAAGCACTAGCATCAAACTTTTATACGATTTTTATTCGAGTTTTGAAAAAAAATCGGATCAACTGTATGTTTCAAAATTTCAAAAATATTTTTAATGTTTTAAATACATATTATTTATATATTATTAATTAGGATTATATTATTGTAATTGCCATGAGAATTAATGATGATATTTACATTTTATCATATACAGTTAAAAGGAAAAATATTAGGTTCCTAATTTCGATAAACTGGATATCACTGGTGTAAATTTTAATTTAGGTAAGTAAGATTTAAAAATAATTTCTGTTATATCGTACGTTTATTATTCATAGGCTTATTATTTTTTTATATACGCCTTGATTTAAAACTGTTCTACTATTAAGATTTTAAATATTAGTCATTATTCTAGCCTTATATAAATCATGAAGCACGAATTGAAATTCTTTTTATTTTTATTGTCTATAGATGAAATAATTGTTTAAATATAGACTTGTTTTTTGAATATTCAATTACACACCATTTTATTTTATTATTCTTTAAGCATTTGAAATACATGTTTTCTTTTTTTAGCATAGTTGACAGGAATCTTTTTGCACCAAAAATTATTATCCTTGTGTGATTAACTTAAAGTAATCCTGCTGCAAAATAATTCTGGTCGTGAGCAAAATATATTCAGGTCGTTTAAAATAAAACAGGCAAGAGAATGACGCTTTTGATACAAGGAAATTTTTCTTTAAGTGAAACAGAATCAAGAATGGGTATTTGCAGAAACCGGAATCCAAATAGAATTTTAGATGAAGAGTTAAATAATACATTTATTGGCTGTGACAAAAGAATTCGACTGGAAAACGTCAATAGAGGAAAGAATAAAAATTTAGAGATAAATTTAATCACAAAGATATAAGATGGGAAAATAAAAGATTAATCATTATCAATTTTCATTCCATTTAAAAACTCAGAATATTGTCATAGCTAAAGATTATGCTCTCCCTAAAGTTGACGTATCTAATTTAAGTTTGATACTAATTGTTTCTACTGTTGGTTATTCCACTTACATTTTAGCAAATTATGTTGTAAATATTCTAAAGACAGTTTTTTTAAAAACTAATTTGTTTGTCAGGAACAGTTAAAATCTTAAAGATTGTTTGAAAAATAATAATGTGCCAATAACTCTTTCAATAGCTTCTTCAGATGTGTCTATGTTTAACAGCATCCCACTAGATTTGTGTTTAGATTGCAATAAAGAAAAATTTAATTTCAATGATAACTTAATAAAACATGACGAAAAAAGAAATTATGATAGCTACCGAAACGATCACTAAGGATACGGGTGTTCTCCTTTAAGAAAACATTTTATAAACAAATGTTGGGCTGTTTCTCAATCAAACCTTCTTGGTTTGATAGATACTTAAAATATAATTCACACGATTTATTTTATCATATAATGGGGTTAATAATTGGTTTAGTAGATTGGTTCGTCTAATTAATTAATATCCAATTCATTACAAATTTTAAATAAATTAACAACAACCTTAGTACATAATAAATGTTTCCTTCAGTTAATGCCACTATTGCAGAACACATTCATGAGATTTAGAACAACTGTAATAAAAGTACTAAGAAATTTAACATCAACGTTCATTATAAAAACACAAATACTTTAGCTAATTAGTTCCTAAAGAGAAAATGATTGATTCTATTAAAAAATTTTGTGATGTTATTTTTCTAATTAAATTTAATTGTTTTAGTAAAGTTTACTCAGGTAAAACTGTCCGGAGATAAAAATCATAATTGCTCAACATAAAAGAGTTTGTGAAGTTTGTGATTCTAACGCAGGGTTGTCACAACATTTTTAGAATTTTAATCATCACATTGATTTTGATTTACTATTAAGTCTATTTTTATAAACAAACTTCAAAAGATTTTAGTTAACTTACAAACTGAAATTCTAAATACTAAGAACATTTATCATAGTATTATAAAATAATTTCATCTTCTTAGTAACAAAATCCTCACTTTTAAAGTAAACTTTTTTCACGCTTACTTGTCACTAGTTAAATTAGTATTATTATTATTAAATTTTTTAAGAAAGGAATCTTAAAACCAAAAATACGAGTTTTGAAAACAGAAAAAAAACTGATGAATTTTTACCCAACAAACATGAAATTTTAAACCAACACCATTATTCTTTTTACAGAAAAAATTGTATTTTTAACCAAAAACACAGTTTGAAGAAATGAAAAAGTTACATTTTATTTTAAAAATTAATTTTTAACCAAAAATAAGGCTTTTCGACTAAAGAGGTAAATTATCATCAAAAGGCATATACATTTAAAGAAAAATTAAATTTTTTACAATGTAGTTTAACTTTTAGCGAAGTAGTTAAATTATTAATTGAAAAGGATTAATTTTCAAGAAAATCGTTCAATTTTAAACCAAAAGGATAAATTTTCAAACAAAAATATAAATCCTTAAGAAAAAAAATTTCTTTAACAAAATGAATCCACCCAAACCTTTAATCCTTCGTTTTTAATCCAAAAGGATAAATTTTTGAAACAAAAAAGGATGAAAATACAAAAAATAGTATTAATAAAAAAAAACAAATTTTAACAAGATGTTAATGTTTTACGAATAGAGCTGAATTTCTAAAAGAACAATAAAATTTTTGAACACAGTTGACAGTGACAAAATGTCTCGATACCCCTCGCCCATCGAGCTTTTTTTTTTAAAATCACAATTAACAATTTTTTCTATTTTATAAATAACATAAGGAAAAATATAAGACTAGAAAGTATATCAAAATAATATCGTTCTTTACGTTATTTTAATATATTTTGTTTTTCAGTCTTCAAAATTTATCTTAACGGTTGATCGAAACTTTTAAAACTCAAGTAAAACCGTATATTAATGCACACAATTATTTATCATGATCGTTATCTTTAATATCAACATATTGTAAAAATATAATTAGTTATTTTAAAATCCTTTGAAGCTTTAAATTTAAAATTTTACATTTAAATTAAAATTATGTTTTGTAATTTTAAACAACCGAATTGCAAATAACGTATATTTCACACTTATATTTACAAATTGATTAAGAAACAGTAAAGACACAAGAAATTATTTATATATTTGCAAAATTTTTTATTACTGTTAACCTAATAGAAACAATATTTCTTTACAAAAGATTTTTCTACAATAGAATATCTGACATGCGCAACTATTGCTAAGATTTCTCATCAAATGAAAAAATTCTTTATAGTTAGTCATGAATTTTAAAATATTATTTTTATCTTCATTTAAATGAAAGAAAACTAGTCCACGTATATTCACAGAAGAAACAATCAATTTGAGAATAATGGCTACAAAAATTAAACATAACCGAACCACTGTATTGAAATACAGTGGTTGGATTTTGACCTTTCTGGTCGAAAAAGAGTTTCACATTAAAAATTAAACTCTCTTCTTAAAAACTCCTCTTTTTGATTTAAAATATTTTTTTTGTTTCAGAAATTGCAACCACGTTTTAGTACAAATTTTAATACTTTTGGCTAAAATATCAACTCAAAAATTTTCCATTGATAATTT
>JAAAKG020186573.1:0-25224 GCA_010014905.2 Druon quercuslanigerum | reverse complement strand
AGGGTTTACAATTTTAGAAGAAAACTAGGTAATTTAGGCATGGCCCTTTTAGGATAAAAAAAATTGCTCTAATAATTAGTCAATAATTTGTCAAGGAAATTAGAAGACCTCAAGTGCTTTCTGCAACTAAAACACAAATTTTCAAATTTATTTCTTAAATCTCTCTGAATCCGAGCTTGAAATATAATAAATAAAAATGGATATGACAATAATTTTTGATATCTACGTACCACATATTGAGGATATTCAAACATATATGTCATCTCACAAGTGTTTTTTTCATGATTTATTAAATAATGTGCCGTGCCAAGAATATATAAAATTAGGACAAAAAAGCAAGATGATAAGTATGCTCCATAAATAACCAAAGCTCTGAGCCCGAACATTCTAAAATTTCAAAAATTAGACGAAATTTTGAGATCCGTCAGAACCAGAGAAATAATTACAATGTCAAATTTCATAGATAATAAAAGTAATAATTTGTACCTGTTAGTTTTTCATTCTGTGTGGTAGACAATATGGAAATCAACATTCATAATTTTGTGATAAAAGCAACATTTTACTGCAAAAAAAACAAATAAGAATAAATGATCTATGATGTTGCAAACCAAGAAGGTATATATCGTATAAATTTATCATAATCCAAAAAAATGTGCTTACAAAATAAAAGCTGTTGATATTCAACACTTTAAATACCTTAAAACCCTAATCTAATATGATATTTTGTCAGACACTGTCTTGTTTCAAAAAATCCATTTAAATACTGCACCTATACCGCACTGACAGCACTGACGGCACTGACCTGACATTTAATTAATTTTTACTAATTTGAGGTTAGTTTGTTTCTACCCGGGGCCGGCTTATGTTTTTACTGGTTGGTAGCAATGCCATGTCATTTAGTTTACCAGCCACTAGGTAGTGCTAGGTGCTCTAGTCAAAGTTCCGCGAAAATTCAAATATAATAAATGAAAAATTGCTTTTTTATACAATGAAACAATGAAAATTTGAACTGTTTTCTCGAAAATTCGTCATTTAAGCTTAAATATTCAACAATTTAATTGAAACTTTTTTTTCTTTCTTGACTAAAAAATCGTTTTGTCACAAATTCTACCATTTTGTTGAAAATTTGTCTCTTTTTGTTGAATCCAAGTATTTTTTATTTAAAATCTACATTTTTGGTTAAAAATTCAACTTATACAACAAAACACAACTAATTGGTTGAAAGATGAACCAGTTTCTTTAAAATAAATTTTACTTTTCTTAAAACTTATCTCTTTGATTGAAAATTTACTAACTTACGAAATTTTCTATGAGACTAACCACTTTTCTAGCTTGTTTAGGGCTACCATTATACAAAACACAGTAATACTAGTCAGTGCTGAAAATTAAACTATTTTAGTGCATTTTTTTATTAATTAATTGAAAAGTTAACTATTCCATTTTGAGCTGAAAATTTTCCTTTCTATTTGGAAATTTATGTGTTTTATTGAAAGTTTGTATTTTTTAGTAAAAAATGATTCTTCTTATTTGAAAGCTTATTTCTTTGGTGGAAAATTGAACTTAATTGTTGAAAACTCGTTTTTTTTTAGTTCAGAATTAATTTTTTAAACTGGAAATGTAAGTAAACCATTTTTAGTTGATAATCGATATTTTTAGTGAAAAGTTAATTTGTTTAGTAGAAAATTGAATTATTTTTGTCAACTAATTGGCAGATAATTAATGTATTTTATCGAAAATTTGTTTAAATAGTCGCTTTTTGATTGAATCTTTATTAGTCGTAAATTCAACCAGTCTCAAGAAAAATTGACCAGTAATTAAAACATAAGTGTTTTCTTTTTAAACTAAATGACTTACATTTATACTTTTCATTAAAAATAAACTATTGGCTTTTATTATCAATTTGGATAAAAAAAAGGGTGTTCATTTATCGAATTTGAATTTTCGTTCAACTTTGACTATATCAGGTAGCGCTATCTAGCGGCTATTAAACTTTCAGGTTTAGCGCTAAAACAAAATTTCTGATTTCAACAAGAATATTATAATTTTGTTTTCATTAAACATAAAGGTAATTGATGTAAGTAAGATCTATTTAACTTGTACTACAATTTTTTATTTTTTAGACCATTGTCGACTCTTTTTTCATTATATTACAATTTTAATAAAAGCTTTTTTTGAATCTTTAAGCTAACAGCGCCCGCAAGGCTTCAAGATGGAGAATCTCTAGTAACCAATCAAAATTTAGTTTGGGATTTACCCAATCCTCCAATCACATTAGGGACAATACACTTCTTGAGAATATGTTTTTTAACAGTTGTCAGTCTGACAAATGTCTTCGTCCGTTGTGGCGCCAAAAGGGCCAAAAGTGTCTCCAATGTGCATGCAGTGTAGTCTGAATGTTTATTTTCACTTCAAAGTGTTTTTTATCAGTCAAAAAGCGACAAATTTTACTTCAGGAAGGCTCCCAAGATGAGAGACCTTACCCACTATTTTTCGGATTCATTTAAAGCATCTGAAACACCACCCACTGAATCGAAAGAGGTTAGCGTGAAAAGTCCAACAGTTGCCGAAATGAACCAAGTGAACACAAAGTCTAAAAAAACAGATTCTGTCCCGAAGAAACGTGGCAGAAAAAAGAAAATTGCTTCTCCTGATTCGGATAATTCGAAGAAAACTAAATGTGATTTAGGTATAGAAAAAATCAAACCGTTGGCTAACGGAAGAAAAGACAGCTGTATAAAGGAAATACCCGATGCTGAGGATTCCACCGAAAAAATTTCAGAGGAAAGTTTAAATGAAAATTTGTCTAATAATTCGAATCTGAAAAAAGCTGAGTTGCATAAACCTCTTAAAAATGAGGAACAATTGCCTGATGGAGTGTCGAAGGAGAAAAATGGTGTGTCGATTGTTCAGGATGAAGGAAAAGAAGAAATTGTTCAGAATGGAACACCTGCTGAAGATATTGACATCGACACTTCTAACCAAGCTTCTGAGAAAATGGTAAGATTTCATTATTTAATAAAGAGGTTTAAAATAGAATAGCTACTTGTCCGTATAATAGGTTTAAATTTAATAATTAAAAACTTTTGGGAATTATTCATCGCATGTATGTGCAGGAACCTGAAGCAATCTCAGAAACCAAAGACGATCAAAAGAAAAAACGTAAGGCGAAGGTAAAGATACTCGCAGAAAAAAAAGGATACGCGAAACGCAAACTGAAGGAAGAGGAGGAGGCAGAAGAAATGGAGAAGAAATTGCAGGAACGGAAAAATGCTTTTACCAACGTTCCAAAGAAGGACGAGAATCAACCGGAAATCGTTCACAAGCCTCCAGCCTACAGTTTATTAAATTATTTTAGGTAAGTTTAAACTTTATTATGAAAAAAACTTGCCTAGTTTCCTTGGCTTTTACATGGTGGTCGAGAAACTTTGTTTTCAAAGTTACCTATTTATTCCTGACTAATTTATTATTCTCCTTGATTATTATTATTAAAAGACCAAAATTCTAATCTTGCTACATTTTCAATATAGAATATTTTATAAGTGGACTAAAGAAAATTTAAATGTATACATTTTTAATTTATTATTGTCAGGATTGTCACAGTCTAATTTACTTGAAAAAAGAAATGGAAATTCGAAGAAATTGAGAAAAAATCAAAAAATCCCATTGCCTTCAGTAAAGTTTTAGTTTCAAAAAATTCAAGGGAATTGAAAGTAATTTAATGAAATGACTTAAGAATCCAAGGTGAGTTTTTAAAAAATCAGAAAGAATTAAACAAAAACTTAAAAATATTCGAGAAACCCAATGAATTGAGTACAATTCAAGTAAATTCAAGAGAGTTTAAAAGAATTAAAAGGATCTCAGAGTAAATAAATGTTCAGGGTATATTCCAAGTTATTTACAAAAGTTATTTGAAAATATCGAAAAATCTTTGAAACCCAAAGAAGTCGCTCACCACTTGCGAGGAAACCTTTGGAAGCCCATTAAAATATTAAAGAATATCTAGAAATTCTATCAAATCTGCCATTTTCTGAAATTCTGGAAAATTGATTAAAATACCATGAGATCATATTAATATCCCTTGAAATTATTGAAATCCTCATGAATCTTATAGAATCCCTTAAAATATTTTAAAAACTTCAAAGTTCGATATAAAATAGTTCCATATCTTTCGAAATTCTAAGAAATTCTTTAAAACACGCTGCATTTTTTATCAATTCTTTAAAATTTTTGGAAATTGCTTGAAAATTGCTTGAAAATTGTTCAATCTCTCGAAAATTCATTGGAATTTAAAAAAATACCGTAAAATCTTTCTAATTTTTGAAATATCTTGAAATTTGCTCAGAAATCTTTCAAGATTCTTAAAACCTTTTGAAATATCCTAAAATCTTTATAATTCTTTCAAATCTTTGGAATTACTTTGAAATATTTGCAAATTTTACGAAATTCCTCAAATGTTGTGAATAAATTCTTTGAATTTTACTAAAGCACTATCAAATGTTTTGAAATTACATGGAATCTGATATTTTCTATTATTTTGAAACATTGATTAAAGTCTCTCGAGAGCTTTAATTCTCTTAATCCCTTAAAAATCATTCAAATATTGGGAATCCCCTGCAAAATATTTTGAACTCTTGAAAACTCTTTGTAAATTAAAAAAAAGGCTATTGAATTTAAAAATACTCAAAAATCTTTAGAATTCGTAATGATCTTTTCAAATTATTAAAATAAAATTAAAATTTGTTGGAATCTTCTAAATGATCATAATATATTTAAAATCCTCCACAATTTTTTGAAAACTATTAGAACTCTTGAAAAATCTTTGGAATTCTTGTAAATATCCTAAAATCTTAAAAATGCATTAAAATCTTTTAAAGTACTTTAAAAAATTTGAAAATGTTTGAAACCCCACGAAATCTCTCAATTCTTGTGAATGAATTCTTTGAAACCCACTAAAATACTATAAAATCTCATGAAATTACATGAAATCTGATTACATTTTCTAAAGTCTTGAAAAATTAATTAAAATACCTTGAGAACTCCGTAATCAAGATCCTTTGGAACTATAAAATATCATAAAGCCTTATGGGTTCTATAAAATCGTTCCCTACCTTCCGAAATTCTGCGACATTTTTTAAAACTCCATGAAAATTTTTTAAGTTTTCGAAATTCCTTCAAACTTTCTTAACTTTATGAAAATTATTTAGACTTTTTAAAAATACTCTAAAATTTGTAAAATTCTTTGGAATCGTTTCAAGTTATCGAAATTATTTTGAAATCCTATGAATATTTTTAAATTTATTAGAGATTTCTAAAATGCCTTGAAATCCGTTCGAATTA
The DNA here is from genome assembly GCA_010014905.2 of Druon quercuslanigerum. Lineage (NCBI taxonomy): Eukaryota > Metazoa > Arthropoda > Insecta > Hymenoptera > Cynipidae > Druon > Druon quercuslanigerum. Next base: position 19,887 of record JAAAKG020186573.1, on the reverse strand, counting down.
TTGAAATCAAATTAAAATACCTTGGATTTTTTTAAATACCCTAAAGTCTTTAAAATTCATTAAATTTTCGGAACTACTAAATCACATTAAATCGTATAATTTCTTAAATCCTGGAGAACTGATAAAAATACAGGAAAAGAGCTTTTAAAATCCCTTAACATAATTGAAATCCTAAGAAATCTGGTAAGATCCTATGAAAGTTTGAAATCTTCTACAAATCCTTAAAAAGCAATCATTAAAAATGCGCTAAAATATTTCAAAAGACCAATGGGTTAATTTATTGAAATAAAAGTGACTAAAGTGATATTTTTATTTTAAAAATTGGCTAAAGTGAAGGTCTGGGAGCCCTGATTATTCACGACAGTATCTTAAAGTGCTTCTTGCAGAAATTTCCTGGCTTTTTCCATTTTTTTTTAATCGGACCTGCGACCATCCTCTTATATTTCACTACATCCTTTAAAATCTGTTTCATTAGCAAGGCAACCCCAGAACAAAGGCAAAAAGAGGAAGCAGCAAAGTGTAAAATGTCCGTCAAGGTTGAGGTTCATACACCAAAACAAGTATCTCCAAATTCGACACCAAATACAACGCCAAAATTACAGTCTTCAGCAAGTTCTCAGAGCAAGAAAAAAAGAGCTGAGCTCAAACAAGCGCTCTCCAAAATGGATGAAATTCAAGTTATAAGTTCAGAAAGCGTGAGTGTGAGCGTAAACGTAAGCCCACCACCGGTTCTGCAAGAAAAAAAGAAACCAAACAAACCAAAATGGCGAATCCAGTTTCATTCCGAAAGCTTTACAGGTACATTTAATTTATTTCATAAAGCTAACATTTTTTCAAACAATTTTTTTTTATTATTGCTGTCAACAGATGATGTAAAAAAAATGCGATAGTCTCCTGAGATTTATTCTTCAGTTGATGGCGATGATTTGTACACTTTGATCGCTGATGTTCATTGAATTTTTGAAAAAATCTTTCTCATTTTTCAAGAGCATACTAAAATTATATTTTCCTTTCAGATTGCGGAAGTGACGGTGAGCCTTTTTCACCGAAAAGCGCATCAAAAGTGCAGAAAGAGAACAGAAAGTCAACAGAATTAGTAAACGGCAATGTAGCAGTTTTAAATGGCAAAGAAAATCCAAGCAAATCGGAGAATTTTGAAACAGAAGCTCCTAAACTACAACGCAAAGATCGTGCTGCAAAGCATAAGGCAAAGATGAAAATCCAAGAGAAATCGGACACTGACGAAGAATTTTTAGAAAAGGAAGTTGTCACGAAGAGAAAGAGAAAAGGAAAATCGGATGCTGAGGAAGAATGTACAGATGATAAACATAAAAAAAAAGTCAGTCAAAAAGAAACTAAGAATAGTGACTCTAAAGTTGACGTGAAAGAAAATTTAGATAATGATGTCGTAATTGTAGAAGAGACTCTTTCAAAGAGATCAGCCCCTGAAAAAATCGCACCACTTTTCATTAAAAAGCGGAAACTAGATCCCGCAGTTCTAGAAGCCCGTAGATTATTTCTTCAGTCCGATTTGTCCGAAAACGAAAACCGCCCTACCAAACGAAAACCGAGCCCTGTGCGAAATCCCGTATTGCCCTTTCCACAAATCAGTCACGTCACTCAGCTGGATTCAGATCCAAATTCGGAAACCGGTGAAATAAAAATACAACTGAAATCCCCTTGTAAGTTTTATCCCCTGAAGGATCTGAGTGAATTTAAAAAAATGACTAACATAAATGACTCGATTTCGAAAAGATGGCTAAAGATCCTCGATCCTACAAAGTCTGCTAATGTAGAAGAAGCTCTCAGTGAAATCGAGTCAAAATGCGAAGATGTCAGGACCATGTGGAAAAGTATTTCTCAAACCGCAAAACATGAAAGTCCGAAGCAATTGACACGGACTTCGAAGCGAAGAGGAGCTGCGAAGAAAATCGCGAAGACTGAAGAAGCGAAGACCATTGATGATCATGATAACGTCTGGATTTTCAAGTATAAACCGATGAGCACTCAGGAAATTGTGGGGAACGAACAAGCTGCAGGGAAATTAAAGACTTGGTTGGATAAATGGAAAATGCCTGTGAAGGACGGTGACAACAGTGACGATGATTTCTATTCTTCTGACTGTTCCAGTAATTTCTCAACCAGTGATTTTAATCAAGTAGCTGTATTGCTAGGTCCCCATGGCTGTGGAAAGACTGCGAGTGTCTATGCAGTTGCAGAGGAACTTGGCTACAGGTTAGAATTTTGATTTACTTTTTTGTAGTAACAGACCCCAGATTCCCTATGGGATAAAATATAGGGACCAAAGGGTGCTTATTGTCACGCACGGGTGGTGACTTGACTGGGAAAAAACCGAGAATTTACTTCTGATCACAGAAAAATGCAAGTTTTAATTATTTTAATAATTTTTGTCATTATAGAAAAGTGATTTCTACTTTATCAATAGTCGCAGATTTTTTATATTATCTCAGTTTAATCGATTTAAGTCATAATTTATTATTAATTTTTTTTGCTCTGTGAGATTTTTTTCGGTGACTTACATTGTTCGTTGAGAATTTATTTTTCTTTATTTAAAAATTCAGCTATATTGGGATAAAAGTTAAACTCTTTTGTTGAAAATTATTTTTTCGGTTCAAGATTCATCAATTTAATTGTAAATTTATCTCTGGTTAAAAATGTAACTACTTTGTTGAAAATCAATTTAAAAAAATTAAAATTCTACTATTCCTGTAAAAAATTTTGACTATTTTACTGAAAATACATTTTTTGTTTGATTAAGAATTACTTTTTCATCAGTAAATTAACCTATTCTATTTTTGGTTAAAAAAAAGTATCTCTTCCGGATGAAGATTCAACTACTTGGTTTAAACTTGATATTTTTTGTGTAGAAATTAAACTATTTGATTAAAAATGTATGCACTTTGTGAAAAATTCAACTATTTCGTTGAAAATCGCCATCTTTTGTTAAAAAGTCGATTTTTTTGCTAGAAAATTACCTTTTTATTTTCAAGTTAACCTTCTTATTTAAAAATTCTTATTTTCGAACAAAAATTCAAGTATTCCAGTTAAATATTTAACATTTTAGTTAAAAATTAATCTTTTAGGTAGGAAAAAAATTACTTTGTTGCAAGTTCAAGTCTTTTATTACAATTTTTGTTTTTATTTGTTTTTGAAGATTAATCATTTTAATTAAAAATTTATTTGGTTGACATTGTAACTACTTGGTTGAAAATAAATTTTCTTGACTAAAAATTCAACTGTTTTAGTAGAAATTAAAATATTTTGCTTAAAATTAATTTTTTAAGAATTCGATTTTTAACAGAAAATTAAATTATATATTAAGAATTCAAATATTCTAGTAAAAGATTCATCATTTAAGTTTGAAATTTACATTCTTGTTTAAATTTTAACTATTCCTGTTCAAGATTTACAATTTTAGTTGAAAACTCATCGCTTGGTTTAAAAATTTAACTATTTTTTTGTAAGTTAGTTTTTTTCATTGAAAGTAATTTTTTTAACTGAAAATTTAACTTATTCCAATTGAATATTTCATAGTTTAGGTAGACAATTCGTCTGTTTGCTTAAACATTAATATTTTGAACTTAAAATTTAATTATTTAAGATTTGATTGACAATTAGTCCTTGTTTGTGAAAATTAATTTTTTGTTTTTGAAAACTTTTTTTGTTTAAAATTCATTTGTTCTAGTTGAAAATTAATAATTTTAGTTGAAAATTTGAACTATTTTATTAAATATTGATATTTTTTCGTCAAGAATTAAAGTAAATGTTTACGTTTTGCAGCAAATATGAAAAAGTTACTTTTGATTGACCTGGAAAATAGGAAAACTTGCCCGGAACAAACAAAAACCGGGTACTTTTTTCGTGCTCAAAGGGTTTACAATTCAGGATAAATTCAGAAGAATTCAAGTTACATTCAAAAGAATTCAAATGAATTGAAAGGAAACATTTTAAATAAAAAATCTATGGATTTCCGTGAAACCGGAATGAATTTAGATGAATTTAAGATAAAAGAGAAGAATTGGGATGTAATTAATAAAAATTGAAGGCAAATTAAATATAAACTCGGGTGAATTTAAAACAATTTGAAAATGTGAACAAATTAATTTAATTCGATAACTTTGAAATAAGCTTAAAGCATTCAAGAGATTTTAAATAATTTGGTGAAATGTCGCAGAATTTAAGGTAAGGTTAATAGACTTCAGGACCAATTAAATAAAACCATTAAAAATTTTAAAAAAATCACTGAATTAAGTAGAATTGAGTGAATTCAGGAGTCCTGTGAATTAAAAAATTTAAGGGAATTCTAAAGAATTTAAAAGAGTTCAGGGTGAATTCCAAAAAAATGTAAGAGAATTCAAATGAATTTGAACGATTTTAAGAATAAAAAAAAATTTGATTGCATTCAATTTTGAGTGAATTTAGATAAACTTGAATGAGATGGAATTGATAAAAAATTAAGCTGAATTTAAAAGGCAATTAATTGAATTGAAAACAGTTCAAAAAAATGAAAAATTAATTGAATTGAGTAGAGTTGAGTGAATTTAGAAGAATTCAAAAGGGCTTTTTAATGATCAATTAATAAGAATTCAGGGCGAATTCCTAATAAATTGCAAAACATATTTAAAAATCTCTTCAAATCTTCGAAACCCTACGAAATCCCTCATGTCTTGTGAAAAATTCTTTGAAATTCATTGAAATGATTAAGGCCCTAAGATACCCCTTGAAATTGTTTAAATATCTTGAAAATGTCTTGAAATCTTTTCAAATGCCCTAAAATATTTCAGTCTTTTAAAGCCTTCTAACTACTGATAAAAATTTAAAAATGCGGGAAATATTAAACAATCATTTAATAAAAGTCAAGAGAATTAATAAAATTCAAGAGAATGACAAAGAATTTAGGATAAACAAATTAAGAATACCAAATCTCTTCAAATCTTTTAAATTCTACAAAATACCTCACTTCTCATGAATAAATTCGTTAAAATCTACTAAAATATACTACGATGATATTTTCTGAAATCATGGAAGATGTATTAAATACATTGAGTATTAAAATCCCATAAAATAATTGAAATCCTCAGAAATCTTATAAAATAACGTGAAATCTTTGAAAATATTTTAGAACCTCATACGTCCTGTCCAATCATTCCATATCTTCAGAAATTCTAGTAAATTCTTCATCCTAAAATATTTAAAAAAATTTTAAACACTTAAAATTAATAAAATTAATAAAAAGATTCCTTTGAATCTTTTAAAATTCCCAAAAATACTTCAAATTAAAAACTCCTAAAAATTCCTTAGTAGTTTTAAAAATTCCTTAATAGTATTGAAATATATTTAAAAATTTCCTTTATAAATACCCTGAAATATTGCAAAGAATTCAATATTATTTAAAAACAGGTATAGACCTGAAATTAATAGTGATTAACCCACGAATTAATTTATTAGTTGACAAGGGACTAATGTGGTCTTTTCATTTGAAAAATTGACTAATAGTGACTGTGTGGCGACCCTTATTGTCTTTGATTTTTTTCCAAAGTGCCTGACTTAATAGGGTACAGTAAGTATCCTAAAACGTTTCTCTAAGACAAACTGATTTATTTCTAGCGTTTTGGAGATAAACGCATCTTCCAGACGAACGGGGAAAAGGATTTTCAAGGAACTGGAAGAAGCTACCAAGTCTCACAGAATCAAAAAGTCGGATATGAAGCAGAAATTTTTGAAAGCGCAGACAGAGGAGAAGAAAATTCCACAGAATTCGTTGATACTTATGGAAGATGTGGACATTATTTTTGAAGAAGATGAAGGTTTTATTTCAGCAGCTTTTCAATTGGCGTCGAATACAAAACGTCCGATAGTAATGACTTGCAACGAATCGTGTTCCCATTTAAATAAACTGGCTCCTCAACAACTACATATTCAGTTTCAAGCGACAACTGGCAATCGATCTTCGGTTTTATTGGAATTGATATCCTTGGCTGAGACTGGCCGAAAACTTTCGACGTCTTGTGTTGAAGTAAGTTTTAAGTTCAATATTCAAATTTAGGAATGACGAGGGATTGACCACTCGACTTTTGACTGTACGCCAGATTTTAAAATATTAAGATTTTAAAGATATCTCAGTAATTTAAAAGATTTCAGGCAGATTCCAAAAATTCCAAAAATATTGCAGACTACACTCATTCTCCCTTTTTTTGCAGAATTCTTCTTCTGTTTTCAAGAAATTTAACAGTTTTCTCGTTTTTCGCTTAAGCGCGAACTGAATTTAATTCTACTATTTGATTGAAAATTCAATTGTTATTTAGAGAATTCGACTTTTTGGCTTGTAAATTAAAAAATTTGTTTACTGTTTTTTTATCTCTTGAGTAAAAAGTATTTCTTGGCTAAATATTCAACGCTTGTTGAAAATTCGTCTTTTTTCTTTAAAACTTCATTACTTTCGGTAGAAATCAAATCTTTTTTGATTAAAAATAAATCTGTTTGCTTAAAAACTAACCTGTTTTGGTTGAAAACTCAACTATTTTCTTCAAAAGTCGTCTTTTTGGTTTGAAAATGTAAATTTTTTGTTGAAAATTCTATTATTTGTATGGAAATGAACTTTGTTTTACAATTCTATTTTTTGGATAAAAATTAACTTTTTTGTTCAAAATTCCATTATCTGGATAAAAGTGGACTTTTTTTGTTCAAATTTCGTGGCTTTGGCTCAAAAAATTCAACTGTTTTGTAGAGAATTCGATTTTTTACTTGCAAATTAAACGATTTAGTTGAAATTTAATTTCACTCTTGACTTAAAAATATTTTTTGATTAAAAATTAAACTATTTTGTCGCAAGCATCTATTTAATTTGAAAATTAATATCTTTTGGTAAAGCGTGATTTATTATGGTGAAAAATGCATAACTGTTTAGTTAAGAATTTACATTTTTTGATAAGAAATGTAAGTTTTTTGTTGAAAAATCGTCTGTTTGTGTTGAAAATTTCATTACTTAGATAAATGTTAACTTTTTTTGTTAAAAATTCGTATTTTTGGGTAAAAAAATTTAACTGTTTTGTACGAAATTCGACTTTGTGCTTTGCAAAATCAACGATTTCATTGAAATTTTGTTACTCTCTTGACTTAAAAATAGTTTTTTATTAAAAATTAAACTATTTTGAGGCAAAATGGTTTTTCAGTTCGAAAATTAATCGCTTTCATTAAAACTTGATTTATTTTTGGTTAGGGTAGGGTGGGGCGAGATGAGCATAGTTGTCCCTGGTTGTCCTTTTTCACGTCAGTATTTAAAATTTGCTACTTCATTGCTTGAAAGTGAAATGTTATATATATTCTACAAACATTTTTAATTAAAATTTTGCCAGGATAAAAGTAACTAAAAAAGTATATGCGGAATTAGAAACGAAAATAAAAAACTGGTGCGCTTAGCTCATATCGCCTCATGCCTGGGGCGGGATGGGCCACTTAATTAAATTACTTATTATATATTATTTATAAGGAGTATTTTGAAACGAAAAAAAAACCTACACATATTTTTGCAAAATTAAACGGAAAATTTTAAGATTTCACCAAAATTTCATTGATATCACAAAGATTCAAAAGATGTCACGAAGGCTTTTATTACATCAGATTTCAAGAGTGATGAACCCCTCGATTAGAAAATTTGTAATCCTAAATAATTGACTTACACGTTTCTTTCTGTATTTAATTAGAATCTGCTTGAAAGCGGCGATTTAAGAAAAGCTTTGCTCCAGCTTCAATTCCTATTGGCAGCAGGGGAAACTCACGTTTTGCCGTCTATAAATGCCAACAATCGTGTCGGGATTTCCCTCTGGCGAAAAGCGTATCAGTGCTTATATAAGCCAGCGGTCAAAAGCAGCAAAAAGCAGAAGAAAAAACCAGCTTCTGAAGATTCCGATACCCGAGACGTGGACATCCTGAGTCAATTGGCTGACGACCTGGAAAGAGTTTCACTAATTTCAAAATTAATTGGCGTTGATGATGTCTCCTGGACCTGCCGAAACACGAAAACTGTAATGAGCTTGTCGCTTTCCGAAGATACGAGGCCTTATTCGTATTCAGAAACTATCAGTTCTGACATTGCTGAGTTTCTGACTTACGAAGTGATACAAAAGAAGGAAGCTAGTGATGCCGAACAGATTAGTGATCAAGTTTCGTCCAAGTTGATGACAAGAAGAAAAGTGAATGACGGTATAAATTCATTTTTGTCACATATTGTCTCGTCAACAACTGATCATCGAATCATTTCGGTAGATTATCTTCCGAGTGTTCGCACTATTTGCAGGTCTGAGGAAACTCGAATCTGCTCAAATAGCAAGAGAGGGAATAGATTTTTTCACTACCTTCATGGATCAAAATTACCGACGAACTCGTTAAATATTCTCTCGGCCGCTTGTAAAATTATGCAGGAGAAACCAGACAAAGTTTAGTCATTTAATTAATTGGGATTGCACTTTTGCAAAATGCTTTATACATTATCATGATTAGAAGGAAGTGTCCTTTTCTGCAATAATTTAACTTTTTAATCAGTTTAGGTAAAAGTATATAGTGCCTTTTTATGAAAGTAACGGAAGCGCAGAGTTAGTTTTGTATACTCGTACTGGAATATTTGACAAGGTTTTTTTAATCGGTTTTATGTGGCATGTAAAAGAGAAACGAAGTGCCTCGACCATATTAGAATTTCGTGTTTTTGTAAATCTATTTTAGTTCATAAAATGTATAGATGTACAGAAAGGCAAATTAATTTTTAAGCAAATGAACAAAAATGTTGTTTTGGTATTCTATGTACGAACTAGATAAATAAAACGAATATTGGTTTTTATAATTAAAAATCATTATGTTCATTTTCTCAGGCCAAGGGCTTGATTTAAAAATCATTGTCAAGATAACAAATTTATTTGCTTCATGGTGTAAAATATTTCACTATAATGTGGCTAGAGAAATACAAAATTAATTTACTATTGTAAAAGTGTATTTTTTAATTTCAATACCTAGAAATAATAAAATACAAAATTGAATATTTGAAATATTTAGATCTTTATATGATGCAACTTTCGGTTCAGTTCCTCGAATTTTAAAATCTTCCGTATGAAGAAATCGCCATAGCGATGGGCCACTTTTGTGTCGGCGATGTGAATCATGTCGTGATCAATGTAAAAGTCCAGCTGAAACAAAGATACAGAATTAGAGCGTGATGAATTGCATATTGCAGAAAACGTTAAAGATCTCTAAAACATTTTACAGGAATCATGACGATTCAGTAATTCAATTTTTTAGGTCAAAAAGGAATTTTTTTTATCGAAAAAAAGAGATTAAAAAGGGATATTAAATATTGAAAGAAAGTGCCAGTGTCATTTCACAGTAGCACCTTTTGTTAAGTCTGTTTTCTATATTTTTTTGTGATGTTCGATTTAAACCGACAAGTATTGTAATTAAAAATATTATTATTGGATGCATCTAACAAATAAAATTTATATAGTGTTAACAAAAAAAGTTATTTTAATTTCCCAAGAAAAAGTTTCAGCAATTGAACGAATGGCCCCTAATAATGAATTTAAATACTATTATTTTATTATATTATATATTTATTATTATAATTATTTGAACATTATTATAAGCATGTTTTCATTTTTTAAATGTATTTTTATCAATAGACAGATTTTAAATCCATAGTCTCATGCATTTTTTCTAGTAAACCTATTCTTTTTAATACAGAACCCTTAGTTGTTTAAAGTATCCTTCTAAGTAAGGTAGAAAGAAATAATTAGAAGAACACAAAAATGGTTTATTTGATAAATCTACTTTCTCGATTTTTGTTTCCTTAGACTTTTAAGTTTCTTTCATATGTATTTTATTTTCAAAATATTTCAAAGATTTTAAACGATTTCAATTATTTCAAACAAACACAAAAGATTTCACAAACAAAGATTAAAGAAAGCTTTCGCAAATATTTCAAAGATTTCATAAAAATTACAAATTTGTTTATTAGTGTTTCTGCTTTCTTTAAAAATTGTTGGCCAAAAAATACGAAACGGCTCATTTTTTACATCTATAACAAAGGATTATTTCATCAAATAGGAAAAATAAGACCTGGCAAAACTTGACTTCTTGACCTGGAAAACCTGGAAAAGACCTTAAATTTATTCCCTAAGAATCGCTGGACACCCTGTACTCTCTTTTAGTAAAACTTGATTTATTTTTGGCTAAAAGTGCAACTGTTTTGTGAAGAACTTATATTTTTTGGTTACAAATTTTATTACTCTGTTAAAAATTAATATTTTCGAGTTAAAAAAATCAAAAGTTCTGTAGAAAGTTCGCCTATTTGACTTAAAAATTCAATAGTTTGGTTAAAAAAATAACTATTTTTTATTTAAAAATTAATCTATTCTGTAGAAAATACAATATTTTTACTCAAAATATTAGGAATTTGAAGCCTTTAAATTTGATTTCAATATTACTATCTGCATTAATTTTATTTCAATGAATGTATTCCTCTATTTTCGTGAAAAATATCCTTTAAAAGCATCAAGTTTCCTAATGTGTTGAATTTCTGTTTATGACTCTTAAAAAATGAATCGAAACCTTTTTAAAAAGCAGAAAATTGGGTTAAAAATTCTCGAATTTAGGTGTTTTAATGGGTATTGTTTGAAATTTAAGGGGGGTGGGGGAAGGGGGAACGGACTTTTTCAAGTAAATAACCAAAGTATATCAATTTACCTCAGAACCGGACTGGAACCTTCCTTCCAACCCAGAGGCTCCTTTCGTCCAGACAATATTCTTCATCTTATGTTTGAAGCAAAGCAAATGAATCGTCAGATTTGCCACTTCCTTATCAAGATCCCATTCATCAGTTCTAGAGCTGCACATGAATGTCGCTAGTTTCGTGAGCGGCAGAGTCGTGTACAGTTTCAGATAGGAACGGATAGTGGGTAGCATTTTTTGCTGGACTACTTCGTCCATGAATACTTGAGTCTGGTGTTTGATGGCCTCTTTCGCGTAGTCCTCGTTGGCTTTGCCAGGACCTGGTGGAACCAGGGAAAGGAATTTGGGACAGGCAAAGAGGAAGCAATTCTCAAATTCAGCCAGGTCGCCGTACTGCATCTTGTACATCTTTTCGTGATAATTCTTGTCTCGAAGAACTTGACTCAAACCATCGTCTATGCACTGAGGGTGGAGGACCAAGCAAATTGCCAGAAGGTGGAACATCTGCTCAGTTTGCTTGTTGATCTGGTCGTTTTGGTAGCTTTTGGAAGAAAATAGTTGCTTAGTTCGTTGAATGTAGAGCAAGATGCTTGAGAAAGTACGGATTGCGTCAGCGTATCTGAAAAAGATGAAGAAAAGGTATTGATTCTTTCAAGAAAAGTTCTCAAGGATCACAGTGGGTATTTCGTGAATAACGGTTTTTTTAGCAAGTTTTCTACAGTGTTTGACAGTAACTCGTTACCAGAAAAGTTACTTTTCTTCAGGAACGGTAACGCACGTTACGGTCGTTACTTCATAAAATGTTTTAATATGTTTAGCATTATATTAAATGTTTCAATGTCAAGAAAACGAATCAGATGATGTATATTCGTACTTCCCTACACACATTTCCTTATCTAAAGAAATTATCCGGTACGATGCGGAATTACTGAACAGTGCATCTGTTTAGCGTCTGCTCAGTAGGGTGGTCCAAAAAATATACATTTTTTTAACTTTTTATAAATACCGGCCGGAAGTTTGTTCGGATCCACATAAAAATAAATCCATAAAAAAATTATATTTAGAGGTGCCTTAAGTCCCATATGAAGTTTAAAACGTATTTCCCATAAAAAAAACGTTCTTGTAACTTTTATTCAGAATCCTTAACATTATCTGAAACGAGTTGAAACTCAAGATTTCTCTTCACAATTAGCAATTAGACAATTGCTGCTTTTCTGACATCTCACCGAAGTATCTTAGTAACTTATTCAAAAAAAAGTTGTATTCAATATAATCCGTGCAGAAAATTTGAAACAATATTTCAAATATCTGTTTTATCTCAGCAAAATATAATCGCAAAAAAGAGATTATTTAAAATATAGTTTTCTCTAATGTTTATTAATAATTTTTTAAATAACTAAGACAGCGAAGCAAAGTTAAATATTTGAGAAAAACCAGAACTTTCTAGCAATGATGTGTGAAAAAGGGACAGAAACGTCAAAATGTTATCAACATTTTATCATTAAGCAAAGAGAATATGATTAGTAATAATAATAAATTGTTTGTTGACACTGATGAACTATCACCTCCCTCTAATTGAAAATTAAACAACAAATTAAAAATTTGTGAAAAATCGGGACTTTGTAACTCTATTCTATCGTAAAATTGCTAAAGACAATAATAAATTGTTTAAACAATTTACGTAAATATCCAATTATCAGTATGAAATGGTTTGTTATGTACCAGAAACAATTTTAATGAAGAAGACCGCAACAAATTAAAATTAGTATGAAATCTCGCAAAACCAATTTTTTCATAAATGGGGTTTTTTGGGATGCTATAAAACAGACTTATGGGGGTAATATTTGAAAAGTGATATTTTCCAACTTAATTCAGCTTAACTCAGCTAATATTGAGAGTTCTGAATAAGAGATTTTTAAAAATATTTTTTTCCTCACGGTATTCATAAACATTGGAAAAAAATTCCAATGCATTTTTGGATCACCCTACTGTTCTACACAGTCGGATTGATACTTTTAGACAAAATAAATCGCATGAGAGATTAAGTTTGTGAAAAATTGGTACTATTTAAAAAATATCAAGTTTTATGGAAAGCCTTAAGTAGACTGCAGAATAGATTTCTAAACTTAATAATAGTTTAAATAAGAAACTTCTTTTAGGAAAATGCACTATTTTTTAAATTACTTTACCTAAATATAAATGAAATATTCAGTTTTATTACAACTTTAAATGAAATTTACCAAATTCTTAAGATTCTTTTTGGATATTCAAATAATGTATAAAATATTAATTTAAAGAAAGTAACGGCAAGGTAACGCTTTACTTTTTTCAGTAACGGTCAGGGTAATGCGTTTCAAATTCTTAGGCAGTAACAGTAACGTTAACGCGTTACATTCAAACAGTAACGAGCCAAACACTGGTTTTCTAGTCAGTTTTGGGTTAAAATTCTTTTTTAGCTGATCTTCTGCTGATAAAAATGCATATGACAAAAATTCAAGATGTTCAAAGATTCAAAAATTGTTAAAAAATATATCTGAAAAATGCTTACGTTCGAAATTTTTAATTGTAGTAGAAAACAAATTTTGATTTATTATTTGCATCAATTTTTCTCTAATGTATTCTTTTTAGTACATAACACAAGAGTTATTTAAAGTATTTTTCTTATTGTGTTTGAAGATAAAAATGTTAACACAAAATTATGAACATCTAAAACCAAATCAAATATGAAATAATAAACTTTAAATTATTTATACTACACTATATGGTCTTAATATATGCTACTTTTTTGCATATTGTTTTAGATTTCCAAAATTCTGGTTCTACAGCCCAAAATAACATACTTTTCTATGACCCAGTGTTTTATGTATTGTATTACATATTTTAAAAGTATTGAAAGTTCAATAATTTAATAGAAATTTTCATTCTTTCTGTAGAAAATAAATCTGTTTTAGTTCAGAAATGAAGCTTGTGGTATAAATTCGTTTTAGTAGATTAAATCTAACTGTTTTTTATTTTTAATTAAATTTTTTTAAAATATCAACTGTCACATTTTTAAAAGAAAATTCATCTTTTTAGGTTGAAAATTGAACTCCTTGGTTGAAAGTGGAACCAATTTTTTAAAAGTTCATTTTTTCAATTTGAAGCTTTATAATTTTTGTTGAAAATTCAAATGTTTGCTAGAAAATTCGCCTTTTTGGCTTGAAAATGTGACATTTTTAGAGAAAATTAAATTGTTTTAAGAACATTATTTTTTTTATCAAGTTAAAGAATTTTAGCAACGAAAATAATATAAAATAAAAATTTATCCAATAAAATTTCAACTAACATCCAATTCATTGTTCAAACTATATGGTTGAAAAATCTTTTCTTTTCTGTAGAAAATTAAGATTGTTAGTTTAAATATCAACTAATTGGCTACAAATATGTGTGTTTTATGCCAAATGCGTCTTTGCTAGTAGGAATTATTCTTCATCGTCAGAAAGTCTACTCTTTGGTTTAAAATTTTGTTTGGTAGAGAATTCATCACATTTTTTGCTTTATTGAATGGAAAATTGTTTTTGGTCCTAAAGAATCTTCTGCCTTGAAAATTCATATTTTTCTTTGAAAATCTATCTTTCAGTTAAAAATTAAACAGTTTTGTAGTAAGCTCATCTCTTTTTCTTGAAAATTGAACATTTTATATGACGCATTTTTCTTTATGGATTGAAAATTCGTCTTTCTTATTTTAAAATTCATCTGTTATTGAAGAGGGCTAATCTTTTTTTTTGGTTACAAATAAAACTAGTTTGGTTAAGGAAACTAATACTGCGCTAAAAAGTTGTGCTTTTTTGATCAATTTCAACTACTTTTGATTCAAAATGAAAATCTGTTCTTGATTAAAATATCAACCAACACATTTTTTTGTTGAGAATTCATTACGTTTGACTGAAAATTCAACAACTTGTTTGAAATTTGAATCGCTTTGTTATTCCAAAAAAAAAACTTAGTAATTTAGGCGCAGCCCCTAATCAGCCATTGAGATTATTTTTCGGTGTGTTGTGATTCGTTGAGATGACGGGCATATTGTTTTAGCAATTTAGGGAAGAACTTCAAAAATATTTTTCAATGAAAAGTAAAGAAATTGTGGTATTAGCAGCCAACTGTTGACCGAGAATTTTACAAATTTTTTGATAAATAAAGTTTGTCCAACTTTGATTTCAAACGCTTTTTTAAATAATCAGCTAAATTGTTGTCTTTTTTAATTCTGATACCATTCAGTTCAGAATGCGCAATTCGCAAATCGTTCACTTAAAAAATTGTACTTTATGATTTAAAAAGCGAATAAAAATTTATTTTACAAGATCATTCGGAATCAATTCAAAATTTTAGAATTTGAAGATTTTAACGTTAAAAATTAAACTTTTTCAATTGGATTCTCTTATTAGTTAAACAAATGTAAACGCCAGAATAAAACTTTCTAAACTATTTTTAAATTTAAAATAACTTCAAAATAATATATTCACAATTAAAGGCTTTTATCAAATTTCAAATATTATTTTAGAGTAAAATATCCCATTTTTAAAACATTCGATTTGAAATTTTTAACTAAGAAAAAGAACAATCACTTAGTATTTAGGATTATCGGTTCATTTTAACTTCTTAATTATAAATGAAATATATATGAAACTAAACAAAAAAAAGCTTAACTTTGAAAGTTACAATTTTAATTGTTCTATTTTTGAAATTTTAATTTTAAATTAGGCTCACGGCCTAATTTAAAACAAAATACAGATTTTGGCAGATTTCCAACAAATTTAGTAGGCTTTTAAAAATTTTGAAAGGCTTCATAATAAAAAACAGTTGCTAGGAAAATTGAAAATAAATTTTTATTTTGAAAAATTAATTTCAAGAGAATATTTAAAGTATTTAGAAAGATTTACAGAATTATCAAAAATGAATGTGGCAGATTATAAGAGAATGTCTTTAATTTGTCAGGATTTAAAAGAGGTTTAGGACAAATTTGAATAATTTAATAAGATGTTTAGAAGTTCTGAAAAAATCTTAAAAATGATTTAAAATTTCAAAGTATTTTAAGGATTTTTAAACTATTTAAAATTAAAATAAATTCACTTTTAACTTAAGAGGCGTTCTTAGTTTATATAAAAATATAATCGTTTCATTTATAATTTTTCTAGTTTAAATATGCTTAAAATGATATAATTTGGTAATTTTTTAAATCGATTGATTGATTCTTCAATTTAGAGCATTGGAAATGATAACGGGGATTTATATTTTTGTAATTGAAGTTGAATCGTCGAATTCTACAATTTATAAAAGCAAACAATTTTAAATTTGGCAGTTCAACTGCATTTACTAATAAATTTTGAATTGAAAAGTATTAGTAGCTTCCATTTTATACGTGCAAATTAATGTATATTTGAATACAATTTTTAATTAAACACCTTTTAAACTTCATTTTTAGAAGTTTAAAATTCAAGAGTTCCACTTTGAGTACTTTCATTTGCAGCTCAGTTTTTATTGTGAAAAAATAATGTCTCGAGCGTCAATTTTTTCAAAGTATTCGCAAAATGGTGTAATTACTCAGAAAAAGTATCAGAAGTAGTATGGTGAGTGCGAGACCTGCTCCAGCTGAAAATTGTCAATAATTTACCTGCGCATCATCATGTAGGCGAATCCCACATAGTAAGCAGTGGAAATCTGGCACCCTGGTACATGAGAATAAGCGCTCTTCTTGTACAACTCAACATTCTCAAGAACCTTGATGGCTTGATAGTAATCTCCAAGTAGCGAGTGAAGCCTCAAGAGACCAACGAGAGCAAAATATCCCAGCATCTTGTACAATGAGTGTCTTCCAAAAACTCCAGCTACCGAATCAGGATCGCCACCGCTAGCATAAACCTCCAACTGGCTCTTGATCTTGGATTTGTCGACCAAATAATGCAAAACGTTCAAAATGCAAAGCACATCCCAGACTTTCGTGTGCGTGTTTAAATTCTCCAGCTCGTCTGTAGTCTTACCCGTGAGATTGGCACGATACTGAGTAAAAGATTGGAATTGGTAGACAAACTCGTCGATCAGCTCCCAGAGCCACTGATCCGGCAATTCCAACTGAACTGGTGCATCTGCGTTTAGAATATAATTGAACAAGTCACAGTAATTGTAAAAGGATCCAAATCGCTGCTCTAGAGAGGGACCCGGCATCTTTGCATAAATGTGACGATAGTAAAGTTCCTTATAGAGGATCAAGAAGACGGGATCGTTCTCGACCATGTGAGCAATAGCACTCTCATCCGGCCAAGTTGTTTTGTCGAAATACTGGTCGGACATTTTTGGAAAGGTATTCTCGTAGAGATTTTGGACCTCGAAAATCATTCCCTCGTTGATGCAGTTTCGAAAGTACACCAGGAACTTCCTGACGGACTCCGGCACTTGCCTGAAAGCCGTTCGGCTGTATTCAGCATATTCCTCCGTCTGGCCATGTCCATACTCCTCACCAGCATCGTACTATAATTGACATGAGTGTTATGAAATATAATCTAATTAGACCTAGACATTATTTCTGATTCGAAATTACTTACCTGATCGCCATAGTCATCGTACATCCTGATAAAATGTGATTACGAGTAGTTAACCAAAAAACACACCACGCTCTGACATTCACAAAACTTCCCAAAAAGTAGAGAGGTTAGAATTGAGTTTTTCAGGCTCTCCCACTTGCCGCACGTAACGAAAAAAGTTCCTAGATTATAAAATAAATTCCTAGGGTATATCTAGAAACTGGCGCCATCTGGATGTGTCAGTTTTCTTCTTTATCAGCGTATAATTGTATTTTATGTTGTGACGTCGGCTGGCAAGATGTCTGCACGCCGAGGGCCAAGCAATCATACCAAATAATACCATATCGTGCCAACTGCAGGGAACAAAACTTATTGTTACAACTTGTACAAAAATTATTTCTCGGGATCACTAAAAAATCCCGAAAAATGAAATTCCCGGCACTTTATAATTCCCGAATAATAGATTTGTCGAATTGGATAATTGCGGAATAGTAAAATTCGGAATAGAAGTTTGACGAATTATAAAATATCCGAACTAGAAAACCCCCTAATTTAAACAATCCAACTTTTATTAAATATTATTTATTTATTAAGAATACAATACTTAAATATTTATATTTTAAAATATATTTTCAATGTTCAGTTTCTAAATTTATTGTTCGAATTTAAAACAACAATAACTGAAACAAATTTTGGGACGTCTGAAAAATAAAATTCGCGACACTGTAATATTTCCGAATTGGAAAATTCCTAAATAATAAAACACTCGATTAATAAAATTGTCGGATAATACAATTTCTGACTTGAAAAATTCGCGATCAATAAACTTCCCGAATAATAAAATTCCTGAGAGTTTATGATAATACTGAATTTGAAAATTCTCGACAGACCATTCACGAATTGAAACAATTTTTAAAATGTTTCTTTATTATTTTATCTATTTATTAAAAATACAATAAAATATATTTGTTCAAAAAATATTGTTAATGTTTAAAGTTTCTAAAATTATTCTTCGAATGTAAAATAACAATGATTAAAAAAATAAATTTCTGTATGAAAATTATTTTCAACTATTTGTTATTTCAAATTGAAACAAGAAACTATTTAGTTATATTTTTTAATAAATGAATAATATTGATTAGGAAACAATTTTTTAAATTGTTTCTGGAGTTTCATAATTCGAAATTTTTGTTTAGTTCTGATATTTTATAATTCAACAATTTTCTACAGGGAATTTTCAAATCCGGTAATATTACGAGTATAAGCTACCGGAAGTTTGATTATGCTGGAATTTTACAAATCGGGAATATTATAAACTGTCGGGAGTTTTATTATTCAGCAATTTTATAATTAGGGAATTTTATTATTCGAAAATTTTACAATTTGGCAATTTTACAGTGCCGGGAATTTTTTTGGGGGATTTTGCAGTCGTGCCGATTTTTCACCAAAAGCGTATTTGCATGTTATATTTTATTTTTAAAAAGCTTTTCAATTAAATAATACATTTATTACATATTTTTTAAGCGGATTTTATAATTTAATTCAATAACTTTTACAAAATAAAAAATCATTCATATGATTCATTTCTAGCTATACTTTGTTAGTTTATGGCATGTGTCAAATTAATTCAAAGATTCATTCAAAACAGGTCTCCGTGAAAAGGTACCCTTTTAAAAATCCTTTTGTGTCAAAGTTATTAAAAAACTAAAGTTTTGCTTCATGCTGTTAGTATTATTGTTGTCCCTGGGCTAGAACACATTTTGTATGTTCGCCCACCTAAACTGAAATACATAATAGAGTGTTCGCGGTCCAAACATTTATTTTTCCCGAATTTTCACGCATATCGTCTCTAAATTTGTTCCAATCCATAAGAAATAAATTCGTTTAAAAAAGAAGATACATTTAATGATTTCGCAAGCATCATTAAATTTAATACGTACTTGCATCAGAGTCCTGGCGGACCGAAGAAGCCGAAAGGAGCCTCAGATACCCGTAAAGACCCCACTGGGACCCCTTTCGGTTACTTCTTAAAAGACTCAAAAAAACAGCAAGATCAACTTTTAAATTGTTGAAATACGAAATCTACGTTAAAATTACCATTAGAAACTAGCGGAGTAATCGCAATACGATTTTTTGCAGCGTTATAAATCTTTTAACAGCTCAAGTAGTATGTTGTGCGCAAAATTTAAAAATAAAATTCAAAATTGGCAAATAAATGTAAATAAATGTATGTAATAATTAACTTAACGTAAAAAAGAAGCAAAAATTTTTAATTAGCAAGTCGTTTGTAAAAATATCGTCTCGTCACTTCAAGGACACTGCTTGACTGCTCTCACTTGCATCGCAGCGTTGTTTGAGGTTTCCACTGCGCGGCGCTAGCATCCGGACAAAATTCTGAAAGTTACCGACGGAACGCTTATTAAGTGCTAACAAAGATATTATCTTTGGTGCTATTAAAAGAAGATACACTTGAAGCCGCACTACACACACACACACCCACACACACAAATATATATATATATAATTAAACTATTTGTCATAAGGACAACCGCAGGATTTCGCCGGGATCGGGTGCCAATCTGCAAATTTGCACCCG